>JAVJIF010004326.1:0-201254 GCA_038442645.1 Agave tequilana | reverse complement strand
TTTCAGGCTCAGTAACAATACCATGAACAGATGAATGCGGCCTTTTCAAGCCGAACAATGATCCTTACGCACCAACATACAATTCTGGATGGAGAAATCACCCTAATTTCTCATGGAGCCAAAATAACACTGACCATTCACGATCAAATCATGCTAGCCACTTCCATCATGGTAATAATTCTTCCAATCATCAACCAACTTTTCCAATTTCCATAATAATTCTCCCAACCATCCACCTAACTTTTCAAACTATTAACAAAACTTCCCAACTAAGCTCTCACAATCCTCCTTCCAGAATTCTCAACTAGAAAGGAGAATGACTGATTTTGAAAGAAACATGAAAAGATATATGAAAACTAAGATTCTCTATGCAAACTATACAGAGGTTAGAGGTTCAAATGAGCCAACTAACCACTCCACAGAATGAGAGACAGAAGGGTACCCTTCCTAGTAACCCAATAACCAATCCGAGGAATTTTCAACAAGCTCATTTGGCTGAAGATAATTCATTAAATCAATGTAATACAGTTCATACATTAAGGTTAGGAAGAGAGTTGATAATCAAGTGTCAACGCCAACCAATCCCATTCAGCACAACCACAATCAAGCATCCACCTCAACTAATCCAAATCCTTCCAATTTTGACGAATTTGAAAAAGATAAGTCAACCAGTCAGGTGCACTAGCCTATAGTACCATTCCAAATAGGCTGACAAACAACACAAGCAAAATCCACACATGAACAAGATAATTGAGATATTTAATCAAGTGAAGATAAATGTGCCACTTCTTGATGCCATCCTACAAGTCCCTTCCTATGCTAAGTTCTTAAGGACATGTGCACCAAGAAGAGAAAGACTAATGTAGCAAAAAAAGGTCTTCTTAGTCCACTAACATTAGTGAGCTACTATCGGGTCCGATCCTGTCAAGTACAAGGATCCAGGTAGTCCCACCATTGCCTGCACAATAGGACAAGCCGAGATTAGTCGTGCACTTCTTGACTTGGGGGCAAGTATCAACATGCTTCTATTCTCAGTTAATCAACAACTCGAGTTGGGCAATCTTAGTCCAACTCGAATCACCATCCAACTGGCTGACCGTTCAGTAAAAGTTCTAAAAGGAGAGATTAATGATGTCCTAATCCGGGTAGGGGAGTTCATTTACCCTATCGATTTCATAGTTCTGGAGTCACAACCTGTGTCCAACTCCAATCATAGGGCTCAAACTCCTGTTATCCTAGGGCGACCATTCCTACTACTGCCAATGCCATCATCAATTGTAGAATGGGTTCATGAGGTTAACCTTTGGGGACATGACTAGAGAAGTCAATGTCTTCAATCTAGGAAAATAACCCGCGATATTGAAGACCAAACATTTGAAGTCAACCTAATTGAGAACTTACCAAGTGAACATAGAGGAGAATTGGAATTAGAAACTGAGTGTGACTTCGGGTTAGAGTCTGATGACTTTAATCTTAATCAGGTTGTAGATTCTGATGTGAATTGGGCCTCGAACCCTATTTCACCAATAATGGAGCCAAAAAATTTGACTAGTCCTTCCAGTGAGCCCTCCTCTTCCTTAGAATTGAAAGCCTTACCTGCGCATCTCAAGTATGTCTATCTAGGCGAACAAGAGACCTTTTCTGTCATCATTGTCTCCCATTTAATGACGGGGAAGAAGAAATCTTATAGCTATTCTAAGAAACATAGGGAAGCCATTGGTTGTACTATGACCGATATAAAGGGATTAAGTCCGACCATTGTTCAACATCGCATTCATCTCAATGAAGACGCCACACCTAAAAGAGACCCGCAGCGTAGGTTAAACCCTAATGCAAGAAGCTGTTCATGCTGAAATTGTCAAACTCTTAGACAAAGGGATAATTTATCCCATTTCTGATAGCCAATGGGTCAGTCCTATCCACACGATTCTAAAGAAATCCGGTTTCACCGTAGTGAAAAAACGAGAACAAAGAGTTGGTTCAAACTCGACTTCCTACAAAGATCCGAGTTTGCATCGACTATAGGAAGCTTAATGCTGCAGCTCGTAAGGACCAATTTTCCACTTTCCTTCATTGATCAAATGCTTGAACGTTTGGCGGGTCATGAGTATTACTGTTTCTTGGACAGTTACTCGGGGTATAATCAGATCCCTATTGCTCCGAGGGCCAAGAAAAGACTACATTCACATGTCCATTTGGGACATTTGCTTATCGTCGAATGCCTTCGGCTTATGCAATGCCCCAGTAACATTTCAACGTTGCATGTTTGGTCTTTCTCTGATATGGTAGAACGATTCTTAGAGATCTTTAGATGATTTCTCCATCTACGGAGATTCATTCACTCAATGTCTCCACCATTTAGAACTTATCCTCCAACGTTGTGTTGAGAAAAATGACATTGAATTGGGAGAAATGCCACTTCATGATAAAACATGGAGTTGTCTTGGGTCATGAAATCTCCAAGAAAAGATTGAAGTGGATAGAGCCAAAGTTGAGGTTATTGCTAAGCTTCCCATGCCCACATGCGTTAAGGACATCAGATCCTTCTTAGGACACGCTGGTTTTACTGAAGATTTATCAAGATTTTCGCAAAATTGCTAGGCCCTTAACTAATCTGTTAGCTAAGGATGTGTCTTTCACTTTCAATGCTGAATGCATAAATTCTTGGGAGAAGCTTAAGAGAATGCTTATTTCTGCACCAATCATATCTGCACAGGATTGGTCTAAGCCGCTCGAAATCATGTGCGATGCTTCCGATTTTGCCATAGGCGTTGTCCTAGGACAACGCACTGATAACAAGCAGCATGTGATTTACTACTCTAGTAGGACTCTCAACGATGCTCAATTCAACTACACTATGACTGAGAAGGAATTCTTGGCAGTAGTGTTTGCCTAGAGAAGTTTTGTCCCTACCTACTAGGGTCCAAAACACCATTTTCACCGATCATTCTGCGCTTAGGTACCTCATGATGAAGAAGGATGCCAAGGCCCGACTGATTCGTTGGATCCTCCTTCTTCAAGAATTCGATCTTGAGATTCGAGATAAAAAAGGCGTAGAAAATGTCGTTGCTGACCATCTCTCACGGATCCCTAATTCTCTATGCAACGAATTACCCAAAAATGAGGATTTTCCTGATGAAAATCTCTTAGATATCTCTAGGGAACCTTGGTTTGCGGATATAGTGAATTACTTAGTCACAAACTAAACTCCATCTCATTGGTCCAAAAACGTATATACCGGTTCTTATCCCAAGTCCGTATTTCTTTTGGGAGGAACCGTATCTTTTTAAGTACTGTTCTGACTAAATTATTAGGAGATGCATTCCCGATGAGGAGGTTAAGAGTGTTCTATCCTTTTGTCACGAACTTGCATGCGGTGGACACTTTGGTCCCCGTAAGACTGCTGAAAAAGTGCTACAAAGCGGGTTCTATTGGCCCACTTTGTTCAATGATGCTATGAATTTTGCAAGACGTGCCCTAGATGCCAAATGGTAGGAAGGATCTCAAAACAAATATGATGCCCCTCAACCCAATTTTAGAAATAGAACTCTTTGATGTTTGGGGTATCGACTTTATGGGTCCATTTCCTAATTCATTTGGAAACCAATACATATTGGTTGCTGTGGATTATGTGTCCAAGTGGGTAGAAGCCGTTCCTTGTAAAACTAATGATAACAAAGTTGTCATAAAATTTTTGAAAGAGAACATTTTTTCACGCTTCGAAACCCTCGTGCTATTATCAGTAATAATGGCACTCACTTTTGCAATAGATCTTTTGAAGCTCTTATGCAAAAGTATGTTATAACTCACAAGTTGTCCACACATTATCATCCTCAAACCAGTTGGCAAGTTGAGGTTTTCAATAGACAAATCAAGCTTATCTTGGAGAAAACTGTGAACCAAAACCGAAAGATTGGTCCATCAAACTTGTAGATGCCCTATGGGCCACAGGACCGCTTTCAAGACGATTCTAGGAATGTCTCCTTATAGGTTAGTCTATGGAAAACCTTGTCACTTGCCGGTTGAGTTAGAGCACCGAGCCTTATGGGTAATCAAGCAGTTGAATTTTGACTTGACTAAGACCGGTGACCTTCGGAAATTACAAATTTCCGAATTAGTGGAATTGAGAAATGAGGCTTATGAAAATGCTAGGATCACTAAAGATAGAGTCAAGTTTTCCATGATAACACATCATAAGAAAAATCTTTGTCCCTGGATAACAAGTCTTACTCTATAATTCTAGGCTTCATCTTTTTTCAGGAAAATTGAAATCAAGATGGACTGGGCCATTCGTTGTAAAAATCGTGTTTCCACACGGTGCAGTTGAGATCAGTGACACCAAGAATGGAAATGACTTTAAGGTAAATGGTCAACGCCTTAAACATTTCTTGGAATCGGTGCCGGTAAATGAAACTGCTATGGGTCTTTTTGACCCAGTGTATCGGTAACTTCCTCTTTTCCATTTTATTTCATGCATTTATACATTTCTTTCATACATTGGGACAATGCATGAGATAAGTGTGGGGGAGGGTTCTAACATGTTCTAACATGACTAATATATATAGAAAAAAAAGGAAAAGAAAAAAAAAAAATATATATATATATATAAACTTTTTGAAAGTTAGAACAATATTTTGATATATTTTTTTGTAAGAAATTAAGTCAATTTTAAAGAATAGGAAAATCATAATTAGGATTTCTTATACTTGGTCAAAGTCAGATAACTGATTTGATGTTTAAGGTTAGAAAGAAAATTTGTGAAAGTAATTTAGTCTTGATATTTACCTTGATGAAATATGCACACTAAATACACTTACACACTTAGGGTTTAAAAACAGAGACTCTTATGCCTTATAAAAAATATAAACAAATCTAATTATTGATTAGCTAGGTGCTTTGACCTAAGCAAGCCTTGGTATTTATGCAAAAGATAATTAGATAAGTTTAAAAAAAGATGTATATATATAAATCCTCTGATTAAGCTTGGTATTTATGCCTCATGAAGCATAAGTATTCACGCCTAAAAGGGGTACATCTTATAAATAAAAATCTTAGTTTCGTGGCCTTATCTGCTCGAGTGTTTAAGTCTATAGGGGTGTTTTCTCACCTGGTGCCCTAAAACTGTCCGGTTTGGGTGTCACCGATTGAAGGCTCGTTACATGGGCAGATTAGAAAGCCTAATGAAATTGAGGAATAAATTCCACCAAAAATAAATATAAATAAGGCATAGGAGTTAATGTTAAAGAACCCTTAGTCAACTTCACAGTCACGATGGTGCATACGACTCAGGGTAAATTAACAGACTAGATGAGAAGTACAATTTGACTCCTTACTTTAATTGATAACATGTTTTTGAGTAAAGACTGAGTTTCGGAATGAAAATTTTGATATTCATATAACTTATAGATTACTTAAAGCCTTATAAATATACTTCAAATATTTTCTCCTTTAAAAATGCTTTTCGAAAATACTAACTTTTTTCGCTTTCTTTACGGATTTTGTGGGTGCAATCCACTGAAAACCCTCACAAGACAAAACTCGTCCTCTAAGGGTAACCTAGAGGTTTAACGGTTTGTTGCACATGCTCAGTGCAATCGAGTGACCTGGGAAAGTGGTCTAATAATTGATTAGAATTTGTCTGATGTTTTGCTCGGGGGCGAGCAAAAGATAAGTGTGGGGGTGTGATATATATTGCATATACATTGTCACCTCACCATACTTTTTAGCTAATAATATCCTATTATAAGTCTTCTTCTTCTTGTTTAATGTAGGCCCAATTGCCAAAAGAAAGGAAAGAGAAACAAGCCCAAAAGCCCACCAAATTCTGATTTAATTCAGAATAAATTCGAAATCAAGGAATCAGGGCAAAATCTTAACATAACAGAGAGGTTGAAAATCGGTTGAGATGATCCTCCCTGAATCAAGCAGTTGAAGCCAACAATCAAGGCTGTTTCGTCAAATCTAGAAGCTGCAATGAGAAAACCAACAGAAGATATGGGCAAATCACCAAACTGGAGCATTCCACCAATTGGGTGTGGCCACATGGTCACACCAGGGCCGCAGAAACGCGGCCATAGCCGCGTTTTCGCGGCTTGTTGAAGTCAGTTGGGGGAGCGTTTGCTCCCCAATCTTCCCGGGATCTCCCCCCTCTGGTTTTTCCCTATAAATACCAGTTTCAACAGAGGAAAAAGGAGCGAAGGCTAAGATTAGAATTTTTGTTTATTTTCTAAGGATTTAGGCTGTTTGTTAGATAGTACAAAGTTTTATTTTTGTTTTTCAATTTGTAGTCCAGTACAAATACTTGTGAGAGGGAGGAATTGAGTGCTTGTGCTTAAAGATTGAAGTGACATCAATACAAGAATCGAGCCACATTTCTTCCACTCATATTGCGGTATGTCATGCATTATTTACTTGCTTTCTTTATTTTCAATGAGTAGCTAGATTGTTTTTCTGGGCTCACTATTGTACCTCTCTTCAATTCTTCTTCTCTTATGATTTTAACGAAAAAGACCCAATGAATCATTTGCATGCCTTACTTAAAGACTTTCTTCTTGAAAGTGTTCTTGAAGGCATATGAGGATGGTTTTGATTTTTAACCTCGTACTTCTTTTAAGAATATTTCTTGAACTATTTTTATTTCATACTTGCTTCTTCGCGCTTGATGATTTAACATCCGATTCAAAACGATTTCTTAAAGAAAAGAGTGAACTTTTTCAACCATCTTATGTGCTTTACTTCAAACTTTCTAAAGTCAATCTTAAGTTTTTCCTATGACTAAGTTGAGGCATTTAGAATTTCAAAGAATGAACAGTTGAGTAGTGAGATAGTGAGCCCAGATTTCTTCCTTATTATAATCAACAAAACAATTTTCGAGCTTTTTAAATCACTTTCTCCAAAGCCTTCTCTAAAGTTGCAATTTCTCTTTTAATAATCTCCTCCTTTCCATTCTCTTTTTACTAAAAAAAAAAAAACGAGCACAATTCTTTGTTGATAAACAAATCACTGAAAAGCTTTCATCACATTCCTCCTCGTGGACACGACCCGTTAGCTACAAGTTGCACGGTAAATTCTTAACTCTTTGATTGTTCTTTCATTTTAGCAATCAACATTAGTCGAAAGAGTCTATATAGATGGAGAAATCATCCATAAAGATATCTAATAATCGTTCGACCATGTCAGAGAATAAGCCTAACATGCAACATTGAAATGTCACGGGAGCATTGCATAAATTGAAAGGCATTCAACGGTAAGCAAAAGTCCAAAATGGACAAGTAAATATTGTTTTCTCTGATCCTCTAGAGCTATGAGAATTTGATTATACCACAAGTAACCATCCAAGTAAAAGTAATACTCGTGGCCCGCTAATCGTTCAAGCATTTGATCGATAAATGGAAGAGAAAAATGGTCTTTGTGAGTGGCAGCTTTTAATTTCTGATAATCAACGCAAACTCTAACCTTTGTAAGGAGTCGCGTTTGTACTAACTTTAAATTTTTATTCTCTACCACTGTAAAACTGAATTTCTTAGGGACCGCATTGATTGTACATATATTTTGTATTCTTTTCATTACACTCCTAATTTATCGTGTAATAAATCTGCTAATTTCCTTGTCTTAAATATCTATTTTGCAGAAGATAATAATGAAGAGAAAGAGGATTAAACTAAATAAATACCAGTTAAAATCAGATTTAATTGGATCTGTTTGGTTAGCTGAGGATGATTCCAGATCTAGTTAGAACAAATCAAGGATTGGGGCAAATATTTAGCTGAAGATCAGAGCAAATCAGAAAGATAACACCAAGTGGAAACTAATAAAATTTTGATTGCTATAAATCCATTTTGGTTAGTTAAAGATCAACCGAGGATAATATCAAATACAGAGGGATAAATGGATAGAGAGAAGATCAACGGATGAGATGAAGCAAGTTTGACTCAGATTCTTACTGGATACATTTCAGTATTTGAATCATAACTTTCTCTACCAAATCTCAAATCTGATGATTTAAGATGATCCAGAAAGAAAACTTACAGGGCTACAACTCTTATATTGATCACTATTTCTAATTCTGTCATTCGATAAGTGATATTCAGTAATCAACACGCCAATAAACTGCAGATCAGAACTGAATATTCACATCAAATAAGTTTGGAGATAAGGGGAGAATTCAAATTTAAAAATAGCCAGCTTTTCCTATCTTCATACTCCTCTAACCTATACATTTCTTCTATAAATACCTGCAATCTCAAAGGCAAGGGGAAGGACGAAGCAGAGAATAGAACTTAGGATAATTTGTAGTTTTTAACTTTAGTTTTTAGTTTTCTTTTTATGTAATTTTTACTTTTCTTTATGTAACTGAGAGGAGAGACGAGTTCCATTGAGGAAGGAGATCAAGCTTGTACTGAGGGTGACACCGGGTGTAAGTAAGTCTTTTCTTTCATTGTTTTTGAATTGAATCAAAGTTTCTTTTTCTTTTTTACTCTTGTTTTCTTTTACTCTCCTCTGATGTGTTGTAATCCAAGAGAATCCGATAGTCTCGAGACTGCTTAGCCATTGTAAGTGCCCTTGATGGCCTATGGTGATGAATAACCCTTCTCTTACTAGTATAGTTTGCCCTTTTATTCGTAGTGTAGATCGAGAATTGGGAAGATCTTATACGCCATGCTTGATTGCCTTAAAAGACAGGGTAAGTCATCGCAACGGATCCAAGGTATATGAGTACTGAAGAGGTAAGTAATTTTTAGTTGTCTTTCTTTTCTTTTATTCTTTAGTTTCAATATCACAATCTCCAACAATTTTTATCACCCTTTTCAATTTCTTTGAATATAATTCATTTTTTCATTTTCCCACCTTCTCAACCTACCACTTTCTTTCTAACTTCACTTTAACCTAATTTTTCTTTTTCTTTTAAAAACTAAAGAAGAACTTTAACCATACTTTGTAGCCTAAAAGAGAACATACTAAAAGGCTTCTATCGCTAGTCCCTCCTTGTGGATCACGACCCGCATAAGCCACTTGCTGTTGCGGTAGAATGAGCACCTTGCACTACTGTTTTAAAAGTTCTGAAATTCTATATTCTTGTGTGCAAGGTCTAAACACCAATCAATTTTGGCGCCGTTCCCGGGGAGGGACGGTAAGTTACTCTCTTTAAAAGTTTACATTTTTGGTTAACTTTCTTCTTTATTTTTTGTACAAATTTAACAACAAGGAATTCTTACTGCAGTGGACACATGGCCTTGGACTCTGCTTAAGAAAGCAGAGCCAAGAAGCCCTCAGATTTGCTACATTCCAGTGGCAAAACTGAGTGAACTACTAACCTGTATTTTTGCAGGTTGGCTGAATTGAAAATCTAAATTTCTGTAGCATTTATCTCCTTGTTTGACTCACTGTATATACATTTTTAATACAACAGTAAAAAGTTGATTGTAAATGCTAAAAATGATTTAGACTTTGCATTTAAGCACGTGTCTATTTCATTTCATTTTCTATTTACTGTTGAAGAGTGCAAGAGCCAAGGTATGTGTGCATAGCATTTAGTATAAGGTTCATTCTTGTATGATTGCTTGAATGTTACTTTTTTCTATATACTTGTACACTGAACTAAATTGATTTAAGGGCTTATCCTATAAACAAGATAATGTAGAGAAGTCATTACCCTCCCTTAGCCCACAAACAATCTCCTCACTCACTAACCCAAGCCTAACTAAAAATGAGTAGACGTTGGCCCTAGGGACATCTCGGACTCAATTAGGAGATTATCCTAAGGGGAAAGGTGTTGGAATTTGACTCCTGCCAAATCAGTGTTTAGGAAGGGGATTAAGGGCCGAAAGCCCGAAGGTTGGTGGTTACTTAATTAAGGAACGTCTTTGGCGGATAACTTCCTACCAATCTTGCCCTGACCTAGCTGATTAATTTGTGGTCAAAGTCTGCATTGTACCTCCTATGGACAGTCTAACCAGTTAGGAGTCGTCTAGGTCAAAGGTCTACCCTAACTTAGGTTAGAATTTTTTCTTTCTTGTTTGCTTATTTATTGTTTTTTTTTCCTTGTTTGTGTTTTATTGTGTGATATGGCTTATAACACAATTTTTTCAATTTTAATAGTAATCCATATTACACACAAACCTCTTTTTCAGATATTACCAACACGGCATATCATAACTTTAACCAACATAGTGTGCCGGATTGGTCTTATCCAAATCAATATAATCCATGCCCCCAATCGTATAACCAAAATTTCCAGAATAATTTTAACTCTTCACAGAGTCAGTGAGGATTCACCTCCCCCGAGTCCAATTTTCAACCAACTTGTCCTCCTTATCCACCTTGTCCACAATATTTCCAAGATTCATACTCAGTTCCACCAGTCCAAATTGAAAATCATCAATTTTGAAAATGAGTATGCGTGAGTCCAAACAACAATCACAAAATCTGATGGACTCATAATTTTGCCACCAATTTCAAAACAACACTTCATCTTTTCAAGACCAATCGCAATTAAACGATGAACCTATCAACTATGAAAAGATACTTGAAGCCATGACTCAGGCTTAAAACGCTCGTAATCATGACATAGATATGATGGTCCAAACTCTACGTTCTTACCGTTTGGCTAGTTCTGATGTCGTTAACCATTCTATTAGAGCTGAAGAGTCATGTTGTTTTGGAAAACAAGGTTCTATTTCAGCACAATCATTTGAACCTACCCAAACTCCAAATTTTGAAAATGATATTGACAGTTTGGCAAGTTATTCCTTTCATGAAATAGACTTGAGAATGAATATGATCCTGAACCTCAACTTAGTGATTCAATTCTACTTCCTGATTCAATAATAACTCCGGTGTCT
Organism: Agave tequilana; assembly: GCA_038442645.1. NCBI lineage: Eukaryota > Viridiplantae > Streptophyta > Magnoliopsida > Asparagales > Asparagaceae > Agave > Agave tequilana. The sequence goes on along the minus strand of JAVJIF010004326.1, from coordinate 190,413 downwards.
TCACCTGATTTCAATCTTTTTACCGTTCAACATTGGATCCTGTGCCAATTCATAATGAAATTGAATCGCCCATCTTTGATGATCATTTTATTGAACTTGACCAATTTCATACTTTTGAAAGTCCCATTGACAAATTGGCAAGTTCTCATTTTTATGAAATTGAACTCAATGAGAAATGTGACCTAGATTCTCAAATTTGTGATCCAGTTCAAATTCCCGAATCAATATTGACTCCTGTTTTGTTACCCGATTTGAGTAATATTTTAGAGTCAGTTTTGTTTCCAACACCTGTCATTCTTGAACTTGAATCACCAGTATTAAGTCACATTCCATTGTAGAAAACTGAATGTGGACTTGAGTTTTAACTTCTTGATTTGGACCCACTTCCTGAGCCAATCTCGACTCCTGAACTTTACTTGACTTAAGTCACTTTTCTAAGTCGGTATTAGTTCCAGTACTTCCTGAGTCCAAGTCAATCATTCTATTTTTTCACACTCTATTTTGGGATAAGGCGGTTGACAAAATTGACTCCGAAATTAATTATGAAATTTGAAATTAGATGGGGTTAAATTTTTAATAAAAAACGTTCATGTATATATCATTTTAGTGAGTTATATTAGAGAAATTTCTGGTGGGTTCCTTCGAACTCCACGAAAAGTCGATTGGGCCGCATTTCGTAGACCAATTAGACCACCACCGGAACCACCACCTTAAGGTAATATTTTCTTCCTTTCTTCTTTTTCATGCATCTATGCATTAATTCATACATTTGAGGACAATGCATGAGATAGGTGTGGGGGAGGTTCTAACATAACTTAGGTTTTTCTTTTTATTAAAAAAACTTTAACATTTTCTTTCCTTTTAAAAAACTTTTTGAAAATAGAAACAATATTTTGACATATTTTTGTAAGAAATTGAGTCAATTTTAAGGAATAGGAAGATCAAAATTAGGATTTCTTATACTTGATCAAAATAAGATTATTTGTTTGATTTTTAGGGTTAGGAAGATAATTTATCAAAGTAATTAGTCTTGATCTTTACCTAATGAAATATGCAGACTTCATACACTTACACACTTAGGGTTCAAAAACAAAGATTCTTATGCCTTATAAAAAAAGAGAAAAAAGAAAAAAATATATATAAAAGATAAACAAATCTAATTATTGATTAGCTAGGTGCTTTGGCCTAAGCAAGCCTTAGTATTTATGCTAAAGATGATTAGATAAGTTTACAAATATATATATATATAAATCCTCTGATTAAGCTGGGTATTTGTGCCTAATAAAGCATAAGTACTCACGCCTAAAAGTGGTTCATATAATAAAATCCTTAGTTTTGTGCCTAGTTTGCTCGAGTCCTTAAGCCCTTGGGGTGTTTTCTCACCCGTGCCCAAAGACCATTTGGTTTGGGAGTCATCGATTAAAGGCTCGTTACATGGGCAGATTAGAAAGCCTAATAAAACTAAAGAATAATACCACAGAAAATATATATATAAATAAATAATGCATAAGAGTTAGAGTTAAAGAACCCTTAGTCAAAATTTTCACGGTCACAAGGTGCATATGACTTAGGGTAAAGTAATAGACTAGATGAGAAGTACAATTTGACTCCTTACTTTGATTGATAACAAATTTTTGAATAGAGACTAAGTTTAGGAATGAAAAATTCAGTTTTCCTATAACTTATAGATTACTTAAATCTTACAATAATATTTCAAATATTTTTCTTTCAAAATGTGTTTTCAAAATATTAACATTTTTCTTTTTTTTATGGATTTTGTGGGTGCAATCTACTAAAAATCCTCATGATACAAAACTCGTCCTCTAGAGGTAACCTAGAGGTTTAACGGCTTGTTGCACAAGCTTAATGCAATCGCGTGACCTGTGAAAGTGGTCTAATAATCTTTAATTTGGTTTTGTATTTTTGCTCGAGGACGAGCAAAAGATAGGTGTGGGGGTGTGATTGTACGTATATTTTGTATTCTTTTTATTACACTCCTACATTTATCGTGTAATAAATCTGCTAATTTTCTTGGCTTAAATATCTATTTTGCAGAAGATAATAATGAAGAGAAAGAGGATTAAACTAAATAAATATCAGTTAAAATCAGATTTAACTGGATCTATTTGGTTAGCTGAGGATGATCCCAGATCTAGTTAGAACAAATCAAGGATTGAGGCAAATGTTAGCTAAAGATCAGAGCAAATCAGAAAGATAACACCAAATGAAAATTAGCAAAATTTAGATTTCTATAAATCCATTTTGGTTAGCTAAAGATCAACCGAGAATAATATCAAATACAGAGAGATAAATGGATAGAGAGAAGATCAACAGATGAGATGAAGCAAGTTTGACTCAGATTCTCACTGGATACATTTCAGTATTTGAATCATAACTTTCGCTACCGAATCTCAAATCTGATGATTCAAGATGATCCAGAAAGAAGACTTACAAGGCTACAACTCTTATGTTGATCACTATTTCTAATTCTATCATTTGATAAGTAATATTCAGTAATCAACACGCCAATAAACTGCAGATCAGAACTGAATATCCACATCAAATAAGTTTGGAGATAAGGGGAGGATTCAAATTCAGAAATAGCCAGCTTTCCCTACCTTCATACTCCTCTAACCTCTACATTTCTTCTATAAATACCTGCAATCTCAAAGGCAAGGGGAAGGACGAAGCAGAGAATAGAAATTAGGATAATTTGTAGATTGTAACTTAAGTTTTTAGTTTTCTTTTTATGTAATTTTTACTTTTCTTTATGTAACTGAGAGGAGAGACAAGTTCCATGGAGGAAGGAGATCAAGCTTGTACTGAGGATGACACCGATGTAAGTAAGTCTTTTCTTTCATTGTTATTTGAATTGAATCAAAGTTTCTTTTTCTTTCTTTACTCTTGTTTTCTTTTACTCTCCTCTGATGTGTTGCAATCCAAGAGAATCTGATAGTCTCGAGACTGCTTAACCGTTGTAAGTGCCTTTGATGGCCTATGGTGATGAACAACCCTTCTCTTAATTGTATAGTTTGCCCTTTTATTCGTAGTGCAGATCGAGAATGGGGAAGATCCGATACGCCATGCTTGATTGCTTTCAGAGACAAGGTAAGTCGTCGCAACGGATCCAAGGTATATGAGCACTGAAGAGATAAGTAATTTTTAGGTTGTCTTTCTTTTCTTTTATTCTTTAGTTTCAATATCACAATCTCCAACCATTTTTATCACCCTTTTCAATTTCTTTCTATATAATTCATTTTTTCATTTTCCCACCTTCTCAATCTACCACTTTCTTTCTAACTTCACTTTAACGTAATTTTCCTTTTTCTTTTAAAGAACGAAAGAAGAACTTTAACTATACTTTGTAGCCTAAAAGAGAACTTACTAAAAGGCTTCTATCGCTAGTCTCTCCTTGTGGATAACGGCCCGCATAAGCCACTTGCTATTGCGGTAGAATTGAGCACCTTACACTACTATTTTAAAAGTTCTGAAATTCTGTATTCTTGTGTGCAAGGTCTAAACACCAATCACGCATGGATTAGGCTGACCTATTGACTATCAGAAATGGGATAAATTATCCCATTATCAAAGAGTTTTACTATTTCAGCTCGAATGACCTCTTGCAAAATAGGGTTTAACTTGTATTGTGGGTCCTTCTCTTGTTTTGCCTCTTCATTTATATAGATTCATTTTTGATCTATAACTGGACTCAATCCCTTTATGTTGGTCATCGTCCAACCATTGATTTCCCTATGTTTCCTAAAGATTGTCATAGGTCCTCTTCTTGCTTATCAGTCAAGTTAGATGCAACAATCACTGAAAGGGTCTCTTGTTCACCTAAGTAGGCATACTTGAGATATTTAGACAAGGCTTTAGTTCTAGGGAAGGAGATAACTCAATAGACTGAAGAGTCAAACTTGTTGGCTTCGGATCTAATGAACTTGGGCTCGATACCCACTTAATAGTAGATCGACTATCTCATCAAGTTGAAATCCTCAGATTCCAACTCGGCGTCATACTCAGCTTCTAGTTTATATCCTCATTATGCTCACTTGTCAAGTCCTCAATAAGGTTATCTCAAAAGGTGGATCATCCATATCGTAGGGTGTTTTTCTAAGTCGAAAACATTGACTTCCATAGTCATGTCTTCAAGGTCAATCTCATGGATCCATTTTACAATTTATAATTGCATTTACAGTTGCTAGGAATGGACATCCTAAGATAACGAGAGTTTAAGACCAGGATTGGAGACTGGTTGGGTCTCTAGGACAATGAAGTCTACTGGCTAGATGAATTTTCCTATTAGGATAAGGACATCGGTTATTTCTCCTTTTGGGACTTTGACTAACCAGTCAGCTTACTGGATCGTGACTTGAGTCAGGCTAAGTTTTCCAACCCCAAGTTGTTGGTACATTGAGAAAGGAAGTAAGTTGATACTCGCTCCCAAATTAAGTGCTCGATTAATTTTCGTGTGACCTATTGTGCAAGAGATGATAGGACAACCAGGATCCTTATACTTAACGGGAATCTGATGGACAATAGCTCACTAATATTAGTGGCTAGAAAAATTTTTTTTTGACACATTGGTCTTTCTCTTCTTGGTATACGTCTCTTTCGAGAATTTGGCATAACTTGGGACATGATGGATTGCATCATGAAGAGGCACATTAATCTTCACTTGTTTAAAGATCTCAAGTATTTTTTTATTTGTGCATTATTATTACTCCTAAGCCTATTCGGCCATGGGGATGTAGGCTTATGCACTTGTTCGGTTGACTTATCTTCGAAGTGGGTGGAATGGAACTAGAAGGAGTGGATGTTTGAGTTGGGTCAGGTGGCACTGACACTTGATTATCAACTTGTTTTCTCGACTGCAACATATGAACCACATTACATTAGTTCATTAGATCCTCTTGAGTTACATAAGTTTGACTAGAGTTTCTAGGGTTTGTTACCGATTGACTAGGCAAAGTCCCTTTGGGCCTTTCACTTATGGAACTGGTTAACTGACTCATTTGACCCTCTAATCTAGATATGACTTGTCCCGTATTCTGCATGAAAGATATCAAAATTTTCTCAAAATTGGTAGATTTCTTATCGGCAGTGGGACATAGGAAGGAAGGTTGTGGAGCTTGATTGGGAAAATTGTATTGATAATGAGGTGGTTGGAAATTGTTGGATAAATTGGGCCTAGGATAATCGTTGGTGTTTTGAGCTCATGAGAAGTTTGGGTGATTTCTCCAGCCGGGATTTTATGTCTATGAATATGAATTATTGGTGGGCCTTGAGAATGCTGCATAATATGTTCAGGCAACATTTGATAAGCCATGAACACGGGATCTTTGAACACATGGTTCATAGCTTGACAGTAAATGTAGCCCGCAGATGGTGTTGGATGACTTGGTTCACAGAAAAAGGATCCTTAGTTTCTATGGCCTCTAGCCTTCACATAACGTTAGCTAATTGCCTCAGTTGCTATGGAGTTCTCCATCGAGTAGAGACCTCTTTTGGAAGAGATAGAGCTGAAAATCCTAAACTCTTCGTTGGAAGGATCCTATTGTAAGGTTTTTTTGGCTAAATCTTCATAAATTTTTCACCCTTCATATTCATTTTTTTTCAAGAATCTCCCTCCACTCATGGTTTCTAAGAGAGCCTTATTTTGATAATCTAAACCATCATAGAGAATTTGGCATTGTCGTTACTTCTCTTTGCCATGATGAGGGCATTGGACAAGAAGGTTCTTGAAGCGTTCGAAATATTTTTAAAACAATTTGTTAGGTTCTTACTTGCACTGCATTATGTCTTTTTCTCTCATGAAGGCAGTAGGATAGGGTAGAACTTTTTTAAGAAGGCTTTGACGAAATCGTCCCAAGATATGAAATAGTTTTCTGCTAAACTGTATGGCATTTCTTGGTTAGCTCCTTGAGGGTGAAAGGTACAAAATGTAATCTAACTGTATCATCTCTTAACTGTGGTATCCTCATCATGAGAGATACCTCTTAAAATTCCCTGATTCCACACATTTATTGCATTATTCTTTATTACATTTTCACATTTATCATATAATAAATCTGCTAAATTTTTTGTCTTAAATGTTTATTTTGCAGAAGATAATCATGGGGAGAATGACGATAAAATCAAATCAATATCAGTTAAATTTAGATTTAACTAGATCTTTTGGTTAAAAGAGGGTGATCCCAAATCCAATTGGTTAAATTTAGTTTTTGGTGAATCATGTGGTTAAATCTAAAGATCAACCAAGGATAACATCAAATACAGAGTTTAAATCCAAAGGGATAAATGGATAGAGAGAAGGTCAACGGATGAGATGAAGCAAATTTGACTCAGATTCTGACTGAATATATTTTATTATTTGACCCATAACTTTTGCTACTGAAACTTAAATCTAATGATTTAAGATGATCTAGGAAGAAGACTTAAAGGGCTATAATGAAGTTAATCATTCTTTCTAATTCTATCATTTGATAAGTTATATTCAGCAATCAACATGCCAACAAGCTGCAGATCAGAACTGAATATCCACATCAAATCAAGTTTGGAGATAAGGGAAGATTTAAATTCAGAAATATCCAGCTTTCCCTATTTTCATACTCCTCTAATCTCTGCATTTCTCTTATAATAACCTACAATCTCAAAGGCAAAGGGAATGACCAAGCAGAGTGTAGAATTTAGGCTAATTTATAGTTTGCAACTTAGGTTTTTTATTTTCTTTCATATAATTTTTATTTCTTTATATAACTGAGACGAGAGGATACTTTCATGAAGGAATGAGAGCAAGCTTGTACTGAAGGTGACACCAGTGTAAGTGATCTTTTCTTCCATTATTATTTGAATCGAATCGAGGTTTCTTTTCTTCTTTACTCTTGTTTTCGTTACTTCTCTCTTTTGTGCTTGTGGATCCAAATGAAACTGATAGCCCCGAAGTTGCCTTGCCCTTGCAAGTGTCGTTGATGGCTTATGGTGATGGATATCTATTTCTATGATAGTACAGCTTTCCCCTTCAATTCATAGTGTAATACGAGAATGGCCAAGATCTTATTTGTCATACTTCGCTCGCCTTCAAGCAAAGGTACATCGTCGATACGGGTCAAAAGTAAGCAGGAGCCGAAGAGGTAAGTAACTTTTTTAGGTTTTAGTTTTCTTTTAATTTTAGTGTAAATTACCAACACCACAATCTTCCAAATTTCTTTCACTCTTTTTCAACTTCTTTGTACATATCCACTTTCATTTTCTCCTCCTTCTCTATCTACCACTTTCTTCCTAACTTGACTTTAACTCATTTTTCTCTTTTCTTTTAAAAGAAGATCTTTAATCATATTTTGTAGCATAAAAGAGAACTTGCTAAATAAGCTTCCATCGCTAGTCCCTCCTTGTGGATCACGACCCGTATAGCCACTTGCTATTGGGGTAGCATTAAGTACCTTGCACTCTTTATTCTTAATTTCTAAAATTCTGTATTCTTGTGTGCAGGTTCCAACTCAATCATCCCCTTATGAAGAAGTATGCATCCTCGAAGTTTGGACTATGATAGTAAGGGAGAGTATAGAATTATGGCTTTATCTTAAAGTTTTTGCTTTCACCTTCGGGAAGCTGAATGCAAAATTAAAGTAATGTCCTAATAGGATAAAACCTATCCTCTAGGAATATCGATTGTGTCATGATTTTCTTCGGTTGAGGTAGTGACTTAGTCCTAATCAATCTAAATGCAATTGGGTCTCTTGACCACACTTGCATGCAAAATCAATTCAAACCAATTCACTAATCAAAAAGAGAAAAAAAATCAATCAAATCCTATTCTAGGGTAAGCTTAGACCAAATGACTCCTAACTTTAGATTATCTGTGAGAGGTATATTGCAAACCTTACCCACAAGTTAATCATCTAGGTAGATGGCAAGATTGGTGGGAGATATCCGTCAAGACGAGCCTAATTAAACCAAACCACCAACTCTTGAGATTTCGCCTCTCAATCTCCTACCCAGTCACCAATTTGGCAAGGGTTAAGTTCTAACAACTTCCTTTGTTAGTCAATCTCCTAATGAGTCCGAGTTATCCTAGGGCCAATGTCCAGTTAATTTTAAATTAGGGTTAGATTGTGAGTGCAAGAAAGATGGTTTATGGGCTAAGGAAGGGTAATGACGTCCCTACCTTATGTTATTTAGAGTTTTTGCCCTTAAAATAAATTTGGTGCACGTGTACAAAATATAAAAGGATTCACTCAAAAGTAATTTATCAACGAAGGGTGCTTCCTAGTCAAGATGCAATGCGAACGTACCTAGTCTCCAGCACTCTTCAACAGAAATTAAAGAATTTAAATAGACACGTGCCTACGATGCAAGAGTCTAAATAATTTTTTTAAGTTAATCAATAAATAAATTACTGTTAAATTATTAGTAGTGTGCAAAATATTCAAATAGAAAATTTAAATCACCGAAAGTAAACTTTTGCAATTTTAGATAGCCCTACAGAAGATAGGTAAGTGGTGAACTAAAACAAGCCACATTTGTTTGCACGGCTTTGTTAAGGGCTTAGGCGCTCTGCTTTGGACACAGTGTTTTAGAGCCACTTATATGTATGTATCTGTAAAAGATTTTTCCGTTCTCCAATCTTGCATACAGAAATAAAGAAATTAGGGTTTAACAAAGAAAAATATACCGTTTCCTCCCTGATAATGGCACCAAAATTTTGATTGACAGAGAAAAGAGAGCAAATAGTAAAAAGTTAAGATTAAGAAGTTTCTCTATTTCTCACAATTAATCCACTGTAGTAAGAGTTAAACGGGTCAATCCACAGAGAGAGATACGATGGAAGCATTTTGATACATTTTCTTGTGTAAAATTTGGAAAGGAAGATGATGGTTATAAAAGAGTTGAATCAATAAAAAGGGAGATCATAGCCTACCTATCATCTACCACAACTAAGTACTAGTCTATGAAGAGTAAACATCATATTGAAGCTAAAAAGATTAATCCTAGTATGTTGCTTCAAATTCAAGCAAGAAAAGTAAGATAGAAAGCAAACCCTAATTAAAGAACACTAGATAAAATTAAATATTAGTTTATCAAAGTTTCTAAGTATAGCATAGTAAAAATCATTTTAGACTTAACATTAAGCTATCAAAGTACCTAAATATAAACCAAGAATAACAATTAAATAGTATAACCCTAAAATTAGTTTAACTTAATTCATAACTAATCTTCTAGAATTTTAACATACTCCTAGGGTTTCAAACAGGCGTAGAATTCAATCAATTCATCTTATAGAACTAGACTTAGCTGGTAGAGAGCAAATTATGAAGATAATTAGTTACTCATATTCATGGTGAAACTAAGCATGGTGATTGAAGGGTGCATAAAGTAAAGCAAATAAGAATTGAAAAACACAAATTAAAGAACAAAACAGATATGAAAAGAAAGTAAGAACCTTTATTGAATTATCACTGATCCAATACAAAAGCCTTCTTCTTTTTACAAATCTTCTTCTTCAAAGTAAAAAACTCGAAAATACAAGGAAATTTGGAAAGAAAAATATCTAAAAAAAAACCTTAAAGTTGATTTTCTGAGGCGCCCTGCTTTGTTACTCTCCATGGGTATATATAGGAGATATGAGTAGAAGACACCCTATAGAACACTCCCACCAAACCGTCACACATAACTCCACCAGAAAGCTGTGTTTTCGCAGCTTTTTAGGAAAAACACGACAATTTGGTGGAGTCAGGGTACACTTTTTGGGCTCTAGCTGCATCTCGTCCGTCTTTGTGAAGATCTATCCTTAAAATCTTTATTTGAACTCTGGATTTAAAATAATCTTTTTTCTTTGATAAATTAGGAAACAAGTTATCTATAAATCCGAATAAAAACTTGAATTCTCCTCCTTTATTTTGACTTGGAGCTCCAATAATCTGATTTAAATTGATTGTCTCTTTTTTCTCTGAATTAAGACAGAATACTCTGAATTTACTTGGGCTTGATGGACTCCTGGGGTTTTCTTAGACTTTTGGGCTCTTTTCTTTTCTCTTTTTAATTATGGAGGTTTGCACATTACTAAATAATAAAATAATTAAATAGTAATATTTTATAAAAAATAAATATGAGAATATGACTAAAAATATGCACTTTTGATGAACAATTGAGTCACTTTTGATGAACAATTGAGTCATCGGCTAAAGGCTCATTACTCGGGTAAACTAGAAAGCCTAAGAAAACTAAGAGAAGAATGAAAAAGAAAAATATGTATATAAATGAATAAATGGTTTGATGGTTAGAGTTGAAATCCCAAAAATCGACACATTCACAAAGTGCATATTATTTAGATTTTATGAAAGATCAAAGGTTCAATCTAATTTTAAATTCTTACCTTAGTTGATGACAAGATCTTGCATATAAACTAAGTTTAAAGAAGAATATTTTTTAGTAAACTTATGACCTTAGATTGCAAAAAAAATTTTGAAATTTTTTTCTCTCTTTCAAAATGTGTTTTCAAAATACTAACATTTATTTTCTTTCTTCATGGATTTTGTATGTGTAATCCGCTGAAAACCCTCAGGAGACAAAACTCCTCCTCTAGAGGAAACCTAAAAGTTTAACTGCTTGTTGTACACGCTTAGTGCAATCGCGTCACTTGTGAAAGTAGTGTAATAATATCTGTAGTTTAGTTTTTATTTCTTGTTTTGTTCAGGATGAGCAAAAGATAAGTGTGTGGGTGTGATTAGTCTATAATTCTGCATCATCATATCACATTTTTCTACCGAGTTATGAATAAAATATCACTTCTAAATTGTGTTTTTGTCTATTTTGCAAATCATCAAGAGTTATGAATAAAATATCACTTCTAAACTGTGTTTTTGTCTATTTTGCATCATCATCAAGAGTTTAAGGAAAAAAACAGAATAAGAGGCTAATTAAAGATAATTTTGGGTAATTAAATTATATTTCTTAGAGACCAAGCTAGAAAGCTTCTTGAAAATACATTGGATCCAAAAATTGAGGATGAATCTGGAGAAATACAGGTCCAAATTGTCAAAAATAAGAAATTAATATATGCTCCGGAATCGAGACGGACCAACTGGCAAAAGATCAGGGACTGTATCCCTGACATTGTCGTGTTTCCTCCAGGTTACCGCAGCAAAGTCAGGACCCCACGTTTCGATTTTTTACGTGTGGCTTCGTCTCATCATTTAGAGTCTATATTTGCCTATAAATACTACATTTAAGGGCCAGAAATGAGGTTAGAGCGCTGTAGGCTAGGGTTTCTTCTTCTTTAGTATAAAGTAATGTAGTGTTCTTCTTCTTTTCTTTTGTATTTTCTTTTTGTTTTTGATAATGTATTAGGACAGCGTTGATTCAGAAGAGAATGAGAGAGATTAATGTAATAGAGAGCAACAATTTATGAAAGCTTCCTCCTTTTCTTCCATGGTTTCTTCGCTAACCTTTAACATGATGACTAGCTTACTTTTCTTTTATGGAAATGGTGCCAAAATTTGATCAGAGGGGAATCATGCATGAAAATATGTATTTTGTAAATCATTGAAAGTATATGTGCTTTGGCTTTCTCGATACTTCCGTTATAGTATATAGGCTATACGGGTCGAATTCACAGGGACGAGACGCTATAGATCATTCACGTCAGTTAACAAGTTCTTCTTTGTTAAAGAAAGAGAAAGAAGAAAATAAAAGTAGAAGTGATAAATGGAGAAGGCGATGAAAATGGCGAAGTGAAAACAGTCAAGAAGTGGTTTTGGAATTGGTGAAGGAAAAATAAGGAAGTAGAAACAAAGTAAAACAAGAAAGAAGTGAAGTGGAAAACTTTGTAAGGTGATTTAGAAAGTGGTATTAAAAAAATAGAAAAGGGAGAAAGTTTATGGTGGAGAAAGAAGATGAAAACATCAATAAGAAAAGGATAAAAGTTTTGGAAATGGTTTTTAAAACAAAGTAAAAGAGAAGAAAATTTTGGCGTCGTTGCCGAGGAACGGGAATGGTTTAAACTCACATTTTTGTTAACATTTTCTTCTCTATTTTGGTATGCCGATCAATTTTTACAGAAATTGAACATTGCAGAAGATAATAGCACCCTGTAGCTCTTGAAAGCAGGGAGGCTAGTTCCGCTAAATTTTCGTGCCAAGGCTTTTGGCCGTGAAAACACAACCAAGTTCTGGGATCTAGGCCCCAAATTTTGCAGGGTTCTTTCAGATTACATATAACGGTGACTTCTGTTGCCATTTTTCTGCTTTAGTTGCCTACACACTGCAATAATAAACAATAAAAATAGTTAATTAGACATTTTATAATGGTTTAGACATTTGCATCATAGGCACGTGTCAATTGCATTCTAATACACTGTATTATGTTCTGTTGTTGTGATCTGTACTGAGGTCTACATATGGCATTGCATATAGCATAGGACAAACACATCGGTGATTTACTCACTTTGTGTGTTTATTCTTGTCTATATTGCATACTTGAACGAATTAGACTTAAGGGCTTAACCTGATACAAGATAAGGTGGAGAAGTCATTACCCTCCCTTAGCCCAAAAATCACCTCCCCACTCACACAACCTAAGCCTAAATAAAAAATGATAGATGTTGGCCCCTGGGGACATCTCATGACTCATTAAGAGATTGACCTCGGGAGAAAGTTGTTAGTACCAGACTCTTGCTCAATGTCTAAGATTGGGATTAAGAGGTTAAGTCTTGAAGGTTCAGTGGTTTGGCATAATTAAGGCACGTTGCTTACGCATGGATACCTCCCACTGAATTTTGCTCATATCTAGCCGATTAGCTTGTGGTCGGATATTGCACTATCTCTCTCTTAGACAGTCGACTAGTTAGGAGTCATCTAGTTCTAGGTTAACTTTAGCATAGACTTATTTTCTTTCTTTTTTGTTTGTTTATTTGTTTGTTTGTGAAATGAATTTCAACAATAATTTTTTCAATCCTAATATGAATCCATATTTCACCTCGACCTCATTTGACTTGAATAACTTATGCCTCTAATCTTATGACCAAAATCTTTAGAATAATTTCAACTCTTCACAGAGTTAATGGGGATTCACCCCCCCCCCTCCGGGTCTAATTTTCAACCACTTTATTCACAATTTTCACAATATTCATTCCCTGATGTTTGCTTCTTATACTCTTTTTCTAGAACCACCGATTCAAGAAAAATTCGAGTTAGAAAAGAGTATAGAAGTCTTAGAAGCCATGCTTGAGTCCCAACAACAATATCAAAATGCCCTCAACTCACAATCTTTCCAACACTAATCTTCATATACTCCTTTTCTATAACAACTGATTGAAGAAAAATCCTAATTAGAAAAAAGTATGAAAGTTATGCAAGCCATGCTTAAGTCCCAACAAAATAAGCTTTGCTCACAATCTTCATAATCTTTTCCACATCATGCTTCATATACTCCTTTTCTACTATAACGCATAGAAGAAAAATCTGAGTTAGAACAGAGTATAGAAGCCATGTAGGAGGTCGAATGACAATTTCAGAAAATGTTAGCCTCCTTAATTCCACAACAATTTCAAGATTGATACTCATCATTTCCAGTTCCACCTATTCAAAATAAAAAATCATCAATTCTGGAAAAGAGTACGAAACTCTTGCATGAATCTGAGCAACAATCTCAAAAATGTTGGACTCACCACTTCAACCACAATTTCAAGATTCATACTCAGCCTTTCCAATTCCACCTATTCAAAATGAAGAACCATCAATCCTGGAAAAGAGTATGAAACTCTTGCGTGAGTCCGAGCGATAATTTTAAAACATATTGGACTCACCATTTTCCCAGAACCAAGCTTCACATACTACTTTTCCATAACATCCAACTGTCAAAAAAAATCTGTCCTAGAAATGAGTATGAAAATCTTGCGTGAGTCCGAGCAACAATCTCAAAATTTGATGTACTCATGATTTCACCCTAATTTTCAAAACCAACTTCCATACTCACCTATTCAAGAAGAACCTATTGCACAAAGTATAAAAAACATGATTCAGACTCGAAATTTTCTTACCCGGCCTATCAGTAGGTTAGACTCAATAATAATGAGTGAATTGGTTAACAAGAATGAGGAAACTCTCTCTTATTAATTTTTGACCAATCCTTATATATCAAACTCTATCGATTGGTCCCAGGAATCATGTTATTTTGGAAATCAAGATTCAAATTTCATCATACCCATTTGAACCTGAGCAAACTCTAAGTTTTAAGAACCCCATAGACATTTTGACAAATTATCCCTTTTTTGAAATTGAACTTGAGCATGAATGTGATTCTAAATCTCAACTTGGTAATTAAATTCCTTGACTCGATGTTGACTCCTGTATCTTTACCTGATTTTAATCTTTTTCTCGAGTCAGTATTAGATCCTTTACCCATTCATCGTGAAATTGAATCACCAATTTTTATGATCAACATATTGAAATTGACCAATACCAAACTTTTGAAAGTCTTATTAACAAATTGGCAAGTTTTCATTTTCATGAAATTGAACTTAAAGAGGAATGTGACCCCGATCCTCAATTTTGTGATTTGGTTCAAAATTTTAAATTAATATTGACTCCTATTTTGTTATCCAATCCGAGCAACATTTTAGAGTCAGTTTTGATTCCCATACCAACATTCTTAAACTTAAATCACCAATCTTAGGAAGTCACATTCCATTGTGAAAAAAATAATGTAGACTAGAGTTTTAACTTCTTGATATGGACCCACTTGTGAAGAAATTTTGACTCCTGAACCTTTACTAAACTTCAGTCAGTTTTCTGAGTTGATAGTAGTTCCTGTATTACCTGATCCCAAATCAATCATTTTATCATTTCACACTCTATTTAGGGATTAAGATGTTGAAAATAAAGACTCCAAAATTATTTTAAAATTTTAAGATTAGATGGAGTAAAATTCTTAATAAATATTATCCATATATACATTATTATAATAGGTTATATTAGAGAGGTTACAGGTGGGTTCCTGCGAACTCCACGTAATCTTGATTGGGTTACATTACGTGCACCAATCAAACCGCCACCAGAACCACCACCCTAAGGTGAATTCTCCTTCCCTCTGTATTTTCATGCATACATACATTCATGATGTATAGAGGACAATGCAAGAGATAAGTGTGGGGAAGCGGCTACTAATGTAGAGTTTTTAGAGTTTCTTTCTTTTTCACTTCTTTTAGGATAATTGATCGGCAAAAAGCAAGCACTAAATAAGAGAAGGAAGTGTGGGTTGATGTTACTGCTTTTGCGATTCTTCCGTAGTAGCGAAGTGGCTATACGGGTCGTAACCATAAGGAGGGAGAGCGATGGAAGCTTGATGCGGCTTCAAAGTTTAAGAAGAAAGAAAGTTCTTGTTTCCAAATAAAGAATTGAAAAGTGAAAATAATTTGTTTTTAATAATTGTTGGAAAATATTTTGGAGGTTTGCAAAAGTGATTTTTTCTTAGTTGTAAAAATACATGGCTAACCTTCTACTAAGTGCTCCCACTAATTTCTAACTTTTGGAAGATAGCCTCACGATGGATCATAGGCGAACACAACCCTTGTGCATTGGAACTATTCACGTGAAAATCGAGTGAAAGTTCTTCCTATAACTTAGCTTTACACAGCAAAAACTCGGACATTCCCTTATCAAGATCCGATAGAAGGCGAGAATAAGGGAAGACTCGAGTGCACTATTGGTATCGGTAAAATTAAAAGGAAATGTCTCTAACTTACAATAACAAGTAAAGTACATAACTCATAGATCATCAAAACTCATGAAGCATGAAGTATAAGAAAGTAAATACTTCTAGGTAAATTAGAGTTAGAACCCTCGTCTTAAGATGCCAAGCTCTTGTTTGCACAAGGCTTGTTTGACACTATTGACTCATTTTGGTTATCAATCAAGTGTTAGAAATTAGTAGGTTAGTAAAATTAGTGGGTTAGTAGTTAGTTAGCCATGCTATAGAAGAGCTAGTTAGCCATAAAAGTAAAAGAAACAACAAAGGAAAAGAAGGGGAGAGGAAGAAAGTTACACTACAACAAAGTAAAAGAAAAGAAGTAAAGAGGGAAGAAGTTACACTACAACAAGGAAGTAAAAGTAAATGGCAAAGACAAGTAAATGAAAAGAAGGAAGAGAAGTAGTACTTGTATTATCTTGTCACCCTTCAAATACAACACTTGCACACTCTCTCTCTTTCACTCTAATGGCTAAAACTTAAAACTAGAAGAAGAAGAACAACAACTACAAACTAAAAATAAGGCTACACAACTTGCTCTAACTTTGGATCTGCTCCAACTGAAGACCCCATGGGAGTATTTATAGGCACCAGGGAAAGGGGGCCACGTGGGAAGCATGTGGCCCAAAGCGCAGGAGCGCGCGCGCCCAAAAGGCCGTAGAAACGCGGCCCTGTCGCGGTCAGGGCCGCGGTGGCGCGCGCCCAGTTTTGGGCAGTGCGTCGCCCAGTCTGTTGTCTGACTTCTGGATGTCTTGGATTCGTGATTTGATGCCCTGAGCTGACAAAATCTTCAATCTAAAGTCAATGGCTACTTGGTAGGCTTTTAATCACCAATTAAATGGTGATTTAGGTCTTCTTCATTTGCACACCATGGACCTAGGATCAAGCAAGCAAGGTTTTATTAGCAGAATTTTACATGAAATAAATATGAGAATGTGATGAAAATTATGCAAAATTAGAGACTAATCACACCCCCATACTTATCTTTTTGCTCGTCCTGAGCAAAACAGACAAAAAATAAGAAAATTATTATACCACTTTCGCAGGTGACGCGATTGCACTGAGTATGTGCAACAAGCCTTTAAACCTCTAGGTTTCCCCTAGAGGAGGAGTGTTGTCTCCTGAGGGTTTTTAGCGGATTGCACCCACAAAATCTAGTAAGTAAAGAAAAGAAGTTAGTTGTTAGGAATTTTTTTTCCCATTAAAAAGAACTTTCAATCATCTAAGTAAAAATGACCGAATGATATAAGAATTAGGTTTAACCCTCATAAGTCCTCTTATATTTTAGCCTTCATAAACGAAGAAACTATGGATTTTCTTTAAATTTAGAAAGGATCTTGTACTTCTAACTCATTCTTTTATTTTGCTTTAGATAGATATGCATAATGGTAAGTGTGATGTGCTTGGGATTTTTCAGCTCAACTTTGAATATCATTTAATTTTATTAATATTTACTTATTATTCTTGGTTCCATTAGGCTTTCTACTTCACTTATGTTACACATATCAAACCGATGACTCCCAAACCAGATGGTCTTAGGGCACCAGGTGGAATAACACCCTTCAGGTCAATATGCAAGTGGAGTAGGCCACGAAATCAAGATTTATTTATACATAATTGTATATAGAAAATTTTTTTTTGGCGTGAGTAATCATGCTTCTTGAGGCACAATTATCCAGCTTCTTTTTTTTCAGAGTTGTGTCTCAAAATCTCAAGCATGTGTGTGTGGGTTATGCATACTAAGGCTAAATAAACTGTATGAGTTATTTTCTTTATCCCTTTTAACTTTTTAGTCAGACCAACCTTTCTTATTTATTTAGGCAAAAATTAAAATTAATGAATAAGAATCTCGTAATTCCTACAATCTTTTGGTATTTTTATAAAGAGTATGAAATTTCTTTTCAATCTGGAGATTTTTTTGGAAAGAAAAAGAAAGAATAAAAGGAAAAAGAAAAAGTGTTAGCACCCCCCCACACTTATCTAATGCATTGTCCTCAATGAATGCATATGAAAATGCAAATGCAATAAATAGGGGAAAGAAATAATGTCACCGTCTTCGTGGACTCGGGCTGTCCAAGTGCGAATAGGCTAAAGAAATGTCAAAAGGAATGTAGAAGGGGTAAGCATATAAACAATTATTTATTTATTTATTTTTTTTATTTGTTGTGGTTAGGTGTATGACGGGGCAAAAAGAGTCAGCACACTATCATCCGGAGTCATAGGCTCAGTGGTCAAGAAGGGCTTCAGTCTTTGACCATTCACTTTGAATTCTGTGTTATTTTTAGGGTCTGCAATAAGCATAGTACCGTATGGGAAAATAGTGCACACAATGAACGGTCCTGACCAACGAGTTTTCAGCTTCCCCACGAAAATATGAAGCCTAGAGTTATACAGCAGAACCCTATCTCCCGGTGCAAAGTTTTTTCGGGTTATGATTTGGTCATGAAAAAGTTTAGTCCTGCTCTTGGTGGTACGGGCATTCTCATAAGCTTCATTCCGTATCTCCTCTAATTCTAAAATATGCAGTCTCCTAAGTACATCGGCTTTGGACAGATCAAAGTTGAGTTGCTTAATTGCCCAGAGGGCCCGGCGTTCTAACTCTACTGGTAGATGACAGGCTTTTTCAAACACGATTCTATAAGGAGATATCCCCAAAACTATCTTAAAAGCAGTGCGGTAAGCCCACAATGCATCATTGAGCTTAACCGACCAATCCTTTCGGTTTTGTCCGACAGTCTTTTCCAGAATGAGCTTGATCTATCGGTTGGTGACTTTGACCTACCCATTTGTCTGGAGATGATACGGATTCGATAACTTGTGATTGATGGAATATTTTCGCACAGAGCTTCAAAAACTCTATTGCAGAAATGCGATCCATTATCACTAATTATCGCTCTAGGGGTGCCAAATTGGGAGAAGATGTTCTCTTTGAGAAATTTGACAACCACTTTATTGTCATTCGTCTTAGTTGCACAGCTTCTACCTACTTAGAGACATAATCTACAGCAACCAAAATGAACTGGTTGCCGAAGGAATTGAGGAATGGCCCCATGAAATCGATACCCTAAACATCAAAAATTTCAACTTCAAGGATCGAGTTCAGGGGCATCATGTCTCTTCTTGAAAATTTTCCAATTTTCTGACAATTTATGCATGACTTGCAAAAATGATATGAGTCTTTGAACAAAGTGAGCCAGTAGAACCCACTTTGTAGAACCTTCTCTGTAGTCTTGCGGGGACCGAAGTGTCCTTCGCATGCAAGGTCATGGCAAAAGCTGAGCACACTCCTTTGTTCCTCCTCTGGTATGCATCGTCTAATAATTTGGTCGGGACAATACTTAAAAAGATACGGTTCTTCCCAGAAAAAGTAACGTACTTGGGCAAAGAAGCGATATTGGTCTTCCTTTGTCCAGTCAGCAGGTAATTGTCCTGTGGCCAGGTAATTAACAATGTCCACATACCGGGGTTCCTTAAGAATGGCTAGGATGTGCTCGTCTGGGAAATCCTCGTTGATCGGAGCTTGGATGGTTGGTGCATTCGGAATTCATGAGAGATGATCAGCGACCACATTTTCTATACCTCGTTTGTCCCGAATTTCTAAGTCAAATTCTTGAAGCAAAAGGATCCTCCGAATTAGTCTGGCTATTGCTTCCTTTTTGGTTATGAGGTATTTCAGAGCCAAGTGATCCGTAAAAATCACTGTCTTCGAACCTAACAAGTAAGGCCAGAACTTCTCTAACGCAAAGACAACGGCTAAGAATTCCTTCTCAGTCATTGTATAATTCTGTTGAGCGTCATTCAAGGTCCTACTCGAATAATAAATCACGTGCTGCCTATTATTGATGCGCTGTCCTAGAACAGCGCCAATAGCAAAATCAGATGCATTACACATGATTTCAAATGGCTGGGCCTAATTAGGAGCAGAAATAATAGGCGCAGAAATAAGTTCTTGCTTAAGCTTCCCCCATGACTTGAAACATTCATCGTTGAAATCAAAGGGCACGTCCTTAGCAAGCAGGTTGGTTAAGGGCCTAGCGATTTTGCTAAAATCCTTAATGAACCGTCGGTAGAACCCAGCATGCCCTAGAAAGGATCTAATATCCTTGATGCTTTTGGGTGGTGGAAGCTTAGCAATTACTTCTACTTTAGCCTTATCCACTTCTATGCCTCTCCTCGAAATCTCATGGCCCAAGACAATCCCCTATCTCACCATGAAGTGACATTTTTCCTAGTTTAGAGTTAGGTTCTTCTCCTTGTATCTTTGTAGCACTAACTCTAGGTGATGAAGACACTGTTCAAATGAATCTCCATAGATGGAGAAGTCATCCATGAAAATCTCAAGAAAACGTTCCACTATGTCAGAGAACAAACTAAGCATGCACCGTTGGAACGTTGCGGGAGCATCGCACAATCCAAAAGGCATGCGCCGATAAGCAAAGGTTTCGAACGGGCAGGTGAACGTCGTCTTTTTCTGGTCCTCTGCAGCAATGATGCCCAATCCACTACTGAATCTACAATCTGGTCTAGATTAAAATCCTCAGCCTCCAGATCAAACTCTGCCTCCGTTTCTGTCTCCATGCTTTCCTCATGCTCACTAGTCAGGTTTTCAGTAGAATTAACCTCAAACATCTGATCATTGACATCCTTAGTTGTCTTCAAAGATTGAAGACATTGACTTCCTTCGTCATGTCTCCAAAAGTCAATCGCATGGACCCGTTCCTACAGTTGATTATGGCATTGGCTGTAGCAAGGAATGGGCGCCCTAAGATGACGGGAGTTTGAGACCTAAGATTGGACACAGGTTGGGTCTCAAGCACAATGAAGTCAATGGGGTAAATGAAATCCCCGACCCGGATAAGGACGTCTGTGATTTCCCCCTTCGGGATCTTTACAGATCGGTCAGTTAGCTGAATGGTGACTCGAGTTGGGCTTAGCTCGCCCAGCCTTAGTTGCTGGTATACTGAGAGAGGTAGCAAGTTGATACTTGCTCCCAGGTCAAGAAGTGCTCTACTGATTTCGGTTTGTCTTATGGTGCAGGAAATGGTGGGACATCCGGGATCCTTGTATTTCACCGGAATGGGACCAGACAGAATTTCGCTTATATTGGTTGCCAAGAACACTTTCTTGGGCACATTGGTCTTTCTCTTCTTCGTACACATATCCTTAAGAAATTTGGCATAAGCCGGGACTTGTTGGATAGCGTCAAGAAGTGGCACATTCAATTTGACCTGATTGAACATCTCTAGCACTTTCTCCATGTGCATATTTTTATTGTTATTCCTAAGCCTATTGGGAAAGGGTGCTACAGGCTTATGAACTTGTTCAACAGCTTTGTCCTCGTCAGATGTTTGTGGAGTGGATTTGGAGGAACTAGCAGAGGTGGAGGCTAGAGTGGGATCAGGATGGACTGGACTTTTCTATTGGTAGACCTGGTTGTCTACCTTCTTTCCAGGTCGCAGTGTGTGAACTGCATTGCACTGGTTAATCAATGAATCCTGAATTTCATATGCTTGATTGGAGGTTTTTGGGTTAACTAGCGGCTGACTAGGCAAAGTACCTTTTGGTCTTTCACTTAGGGAGCTAGCTAACTGGCTTATCTGCATTTCCAATCTCGATATAGCCTGTGAATGATTGTTCAGAGTTTGTCCCTGATTCTGCATGAAAGTATCTTGGGACTTCATGAAAGCCTCTATGCTTTCCTCCAATTTACTGATTTTCTTTTCCATTGGTGAGCTTTGAGAGGAGGAAGATAGGGCTTGACTGGGAAAAGGTGATGGAGGAGTAGGATGGTGAAAATTGTTGGAGAAATTAGGCCTGAGAGGATTGTTTGGGGCTCAGGAGAAATTTGGGTGATTCCTCCAACCGAGATTGTAGGTCTGTGAGTAGGGGTTGTGAGGCGGCCGTGAGTAAGCCGCGTTCAGGTGTTCCAGTGGCACTTGTTGGGTGTGAAAAATGGGGCACTCTTCAAAGACATGATTTGGTGCCTGACAATATGAACAACCCGGATTGTGAATTGGTGGTGGGTTGATCTGGTTGACACTGGCAGGCTCTTTTGTTTCTAGAGCCTCTATCCTCCGCATTAGGGTAGCAATCTTAGCCTCGGCAGCTATAAATGATTCTAGAGATAGAAGCCCTCCTCTTGAAGCTATAGATTATGAATTCCTAGGTGTTTCCAAGGCTGGCTCCCATTGCAGGGTTTTCTCAGATAAGTCCTCAAATAAATCCCAACCCTGATTCTCATCCTTCTGCAAGAACCCTCCCTGACACATGGTCTCTAAAAGAGTTTTCATTTGATAGTCTAGACCATCGTAAAGAATCTGGCATTGACGCCATTTCTCCACGCCATGATGGGGGCACTGAACTAGGAGATCTTTGAATCGCTCAAAGTATCTCCAAAATGGTTTGCTCGGTTCTTGCCTAAACTGCATGATGTTCTTCCTAATGAGGGCAGTTTTATGAATTGGGTAGAATTTCTTCAAGAATGCCTTGACGAACTCATCCCAGGTCGTGATTGAATCTGCTGCCAAGCTGTACAATCATTTCTTAGTTAGGTCCTTTGGGAAAAAGGGATGAAATGTAACCTAACGGCATCGTCTCCTAGCGGGGGTATACGCATCATGAGGCATACTTCTTCAAATTCCCTAACAAAGAAGTATGCATCCTCTGATTCTAAACCATGAAATTTAGGAAGAGTATTAATGAATTGAGGTTTTAACTCGAAGTTATTTCCGTTGGCTTCAGGAAGTTTTATGCAAGATGGAAGTGAAGTTCTGATCGGGTAAAATCTATCCTGAAGTGACGCCATCACCTGTTCTTGATGCAAGGGTAGAGAAGCATTTCTTGTTAATCTGGAAGTTGACGGATCTCTCACCCACCCACTCTTGCATGCAGCACACCACAACCAACGTGAAGACAACAAACAATCGAAAAAGAACAAAAAAAAAAACAAACAAAAGAAAAAAACAACCACAAGCCTTAGTCTAAGGTACCTGGATCTAGACGACTCCTAAATGGTTGATTCTCCGGGGAAGGTTATTGCAAGAACTCGACTTCAAGCTAATCGGCCAGGAAAGGGCAAAGCTCGGGGGGAGGTATCCGGGTGGAGCCACGGGCCTAACTACGCCAAACCACGGAGCTTTTGAGGCTTTTACCTCTCAATCCACTTTCCTTAGACACCGATTTTGCAGGAGTATTGTTCTTACAATTTCCAACCTCGGTTAATCTCTTAGTGAGTCCGAGATGTCCCTAGGGCCAACGTCTATCAGTTTTTATTTAAGGCTTGGGAAAGTGTGAGTGCACTTGGAGATGGTTTTTGGGCTAAGGAAGGGTGATGAAATCCCCACCTTATCTTGTTTATTTGAGTTTTGCCCTTAAAGTCAATTATGCAAGTGTGCAGTTTATTCACAACAAGTTAACATTCAAAGCGGTAAATCACTTCAAAATGTTGGTCCTATTCTTTATGAATGCACACGTACCTTGTCTCCAGCATTCTTCAACAGAAATTGAAATGAATTGAAATAGGCACGTGCTCTAAATGCAAAAGTCTAATCCAGATTTCAATTAAGCAACAAGTGGATTTCTATTGAGATTATTACACAAGCATAAGGCGAAGCATCCAAGGAAACTAAAAAATTAGAAAGCAATTTTTTAGCGGCTTTCGGTAACCCTGCAAACGAGTTTGTTAGTACTTCAATCGGAAGAACTCGCTTTTACATGAATTTTTCTGAGGGCAAATGAATCCTCGCGCAATGTCCTTGGCCACCTCTTTCGCTTCCGTGATAGTGAGCTCCTTGGTACTTCTCCTACACACAAAAAGAACAATCTTTAGTAGTGAACAATAAAGCCGTAACCTTCCCAGCAATGGCGCCAAAATTTGATCGGCAAAAAGCAAGCACTAAATAAGAGAAGGATGTGTAGGTTGATGTTACTGCTTTTGCGATTCTTCCGTAGTAGCGAAGTGGCTATACGGGTCGTATCCACAAGGAGGGAGAGCGATGGAAGCTTGATGCGGCTTCAAAGTTCAAGAAGAAAGAAAGTTCTTGTTTTCAAATAAAGAATTGAAAAGTGAAAATAAGTTATTTTTAAGAATTGTTGGAAAATGTTTTAGGGTTTGTAAAAGTTATTTTTTTTCTTAGTTGTAAAAATGCATGGCTAACCTTCTACTAAGTGCTCCCACTAATTTTTATCTTTTGGAAGATAGTCTCACGATGGACCATTGGCGAACACAACCCTTGTGCATTGAAACTATTCACGTGAAAATCGAGTGAAAGTTCTTCCTATAACTTAGCTTTGCACGGCAAAAACTCAGACATTCACTTATCAAGATCCGATAGAAGGCGAGAATAAGGGAAGACTCGAGTGCACTATTAGTATCGGCAAAGTTAAAAGGAAAAGTTTCTAACTTACAGTAACAAGTAAAGTACACAACTCATAGGTCATCAAAACTTATTAAGCATGAAGTATAAGAAAGTAAATGCTTGTAGGTAAATTAGAGTTAGAACCCTCGTCTTAAGATGCCATATCTCTTGTTTGCACAAGGCTTGTTTGAGACTATTGACTCATTTGGGTTATCAATCAAGTGTTAGAAATTAGTGGGTTAGTAGTTAGTTAGCCATTCTATAGAAGAGTTAGTTAGCCATAAAAGTAAAAGAAACAACAATGGAAAAGAAGGGGAGAGGAAGAAAGTTACACTACAACAAAGTAAAAGAAAAGAAGTAAAGAGGGAACAAGTTACACTACAATAAGGAAGTAAAAGTAAATTGCAAAGACAAGTAAATGAAAAAAAGGAAGAGAAGTAGTACTTGTATTATCTTGTCACCCTTCAAATACAACACTTACACACTCTCTCTCTTTCACTCTAATGGCTAAAACTTAAAACTAGAAGAAGAAGAACAACAACTACAAACTAAAAACAAGGCTACACAACTTGCTCTAACTCTGGTCTGCTCCAACTGAAGACCCGAGGGGGGTATTTATAGGCACCAGGGAAAAGGGGGCCACATGAGAAGCACGTGGCCCAAAGCGCAGGCGCGCGCGCGCCCAAAGGGCCGCGGAAACGCGGCCGAGGCAGGGCGGCGCACGCCCAGTTTTGGGCAGTGTGTCGCCCAGTCTATTGTCTGACTTCTGAATGTCTTGGATTCGTGATTTCATACCCTGGGCTGACAAGATCTTCAATCTAAAGTCAATGGCTACTTGGTAGGCTTTTAATCACCAATTAAATGGTGATTTCGGTCTTCTTCTTCATTTGCACACCATGGACCTAGGATCAAGCAAGCAAGATTTTATTAGCAGAATTTTACATGAAATAAATATGAGAATGTGATGAAAATTATGCAAAATTAGAGACTAATTTTCGCGGCCCAGGCAGGGCAGCGCGCGCCCAGTTTTGGGCAGTGCGTCGCCCAGTCTATTGTCTGACTTTTGGATGTCTTGGATTCGTAATTTGATACTCTGGGCTGACAAAATCTTCAATCTAAAGTCAATGGCTACTTGGTAGGCTTTTAATCACCAATTAAATTGTGATTTATGTCTTCTTCATTTGCACACCATGGACCTAGAATCAAGCAAGCAAGGTTTTATTAGCAGAATTTTACATGAAATAAATATGAGAATATGATGAAAATTATGCAAAATTAGAGACTAATCAATAATCTTAGATTTTTTCTTTTTGTACAGGATTTTTTCCTTCTTTAAAACCCTTTTTAAAACAAAAGAAATAGTTCTGATCTATTTTTAAGAAAATTAAGATGTTCTTAGATATTAAGGAAAGCACAATTATGACGTCTTAAATATAATCGAAATAATGGATCTTATTTAAAATTATAGAATAAGAAAAATTGATTGAAAAGATAATTTGATCTTAATTGTTTTGCCTTAGAGAGTATGTGATCGGTAAAAAGCAAGTACAAAAATAAGTAAAGAAATGTGAGTCGATGTTACTGCTTTTGCAATATCTTCCGTAGTAGCAAAGTGGCTATACGGGTCATATTTTCAAGGAGGGAGAGCGATGAAACCTTTATGCGGCTTCTTTGGTCAAGAAAAGAGAAACTTTGTTTCATCTAAAGAATTTGAAAATGAAAACAAGTTGGCTTCAAGAATTGTTTAGAATAGTTTGGTGGTTTGTAAAAATGATTTTTCTTAATGGTAAAAGCGCATAGCTAACTTTCTACTAAGTGCTCCCACTAATCTCTTATTTCGTGAAGATGTAGCCTCACGATGGATCATAGGTAAGCATAACCCTTATGCATAGGAACTATTCACGTGAAAATTGAGTAAAAGTTCTTCCTTTAACTTTTGCTTTACACGGCAAAAACTTGAACATTCTCTTATCAAGATCCAATTGAAGGCGAGAATACGGGAAGACATAAGTGAACTAATTGTATCGGCAAAGTTAATAGGAAAATCTCTACTTACAAAGAAAAGCAAAGTTTACAATCTATAGATCATCAAAAACCCGTTAAGCATGAAATATAAGAGTCTAATACTTATGGGTATGTTAGAGTTAGAACCCTCATCTTAAGATGTCATAGCTCTCGTTTGCACAAGGTTTGTTTGGCACTATTGACTCATTTGGGTTATCAATCAAGTTGTTAGATATTAGTGGGTTAGTAGTTAGTTAGCAATGCAATGAAAGAGTTAGTTAGACATGGTAGTAAAAAAAACAACAAAAGAGAAGAGGTAAAGAGAAAAGGAGTTACACTAAAACAAAGAGATAGAAGCAAAGGAAAATACCAAATAAATGGAAAGAAGAAAGAGAAGTAATTACTTGTATAAGCTTGTCACCTTCAAATACAACTTTTACACTCTCTCTCTCTTTCACTCTAATGGCTAAACTAATCTAGAAGAAGAAGAAAAACAACAACAACTACAACTCTAAAATTAAACTAACATAAAGATCCTAAACTCTCTGGATATCTTCTCTGTTGAACCCCAAGGGGGGTATTTATAGGCAAAAGGGGAAAGGAGACTAGGGGGACAACCCCTGGCCCAAAGCACGGGTGCGGCCGCACCCGTACGGCCCCGAAAATGCTGCCCGGCCGCATTTTCAAGGCCCTGCCAGGGCGGCGCGCGCCTGACTTCCTGTTGGGTGTCGTCCCTTCTTTCCCCTGTTAGCTGGATCTTCTGATTTGTTGATTTGATACTGTGGGCTGACAAAATCTCCTCCCTAAGATCAATGGCTACTTGGTAGGCCTTTAATCATCCATTAAATAGTGATTTAGGGTCTTCTTCTTCATTTGCACACTATAAACCTAGGATCAAGCAAGCAAAGCTTTATTAGCAGAAATTTATACCAAAAAATATGCGGATGTGATAAAAATTATGCAAAATTAGAGATAAATCACACCCTCACACTTATCTTTTGCTTGTCCCTAGCAAAATAAAAATAAGAAAATTATTACACCACTTTCGCAGGTGACGCGTTGCACTGAGCATGTGCTATAAGCCTTTAAACCTCTAGGTTTTCCTTAGAGGAAGAGTGTTGTCTCCTGAGGGTTTTCAGCGGATTGCACCCACAAAATCCAGTAATTAAAGAAAAATATTTAGTTGTTAGCAAACCTCTTTCAAGAAAAAGAAATTTCAATCATCTAAGTAAAAATGACCGAATAATGTAAGAATTAGGTTCAACCCTCATAAGTCCTCCTATACTTTATCCTTCATAAAAGAAGAAATTATAGTTTTTCTTTATATTTAGAAAGGATATTGTACTTCTAACTCATTCTGTTATTTTGCTTTAGATAGATATGCATAATGTGTAAGTGTGATGTGCTTGGGATTTCTCAATTCAATTTTTTATATCATTTAATTTTGTTACTATTTATCTATTATTCTTGGTTTCATTAGGCTTTCTACTTTACTCATGTAACTGATTAGTCTCTAAAACTGTATATTTCATACCACATCTTCACATTTATTTCATATTAAATTCTGCTAATAATACCTCTCTTGTATGTTTTTAGGTCCATGGTGTGCAATGAAGAAGAAGAAACCACCATTTAATTGGTAATTAAAAGCCTATAATATAGACTTTGGAGAGCTGATTCGTCAAAACCAGGGGTCCAAACTAAAAACCGGGACATCCAGCTGACAGAGGACAGACGCGACAGCGCGCGGCAGTAGGCGCCGCGCGCGGGGCTCTAGAAGAGCCACGAAAACGTGTCCTGGATCGCGTTTTCGCGACTGTACAGGCGTGGTCGCACCCGCACTTTGGGCCTGGGGTTGTCCCCTTGGCCCCCTTTCCACTGGTGCCTATAAATACTCCTATGGGGTTCTTCAGAAGGAGAAATATAGAAAGTTAGGGTAGTTTCTTTCCATGTTGTAGTTTAGGGTAATTTAGTTTAGGTTAGTTCTTCTTCCCCTTTGTATTTTCCATTTTCTTTTAGATCTTGTAATAGGAGAGAGAGTGGTACATGAGTGAAAAGCAAAAGTTCTTGTAATGGAGGGTGACACTCTATGAAAGGTTCTTCCTTTATCTCTATTTACTTCTTCTCTAACTCTTTTTACATGTTTAGCTAATCTTTTCTATCATGGAAACTAACTACTAACCACTAACTAGTCTAACTTCTTACTTGATAATCCACATGAATCTAATAGCCTCTACTCGGCCTTGCTCTTGCAAGAGCCATTGATGGCTCATGATGATGGATCTAATAGTCTAACATCCTAACTCTCTAACAAGCTAATATTACTTTACTCCATGCTTACTCCTGTTTGGTTTTGATGGTTTAAGTGTAGCTTGCTCTTGTTTTGCTGAGTTTGGATGTGATGAGCAAACATATGGGTCATGTTTTGAAACGCTCTTGAACCAAGGACTAGTGATGGCCAATGATACATGTGAGGCAACTATCACTAAGCGGTTAGCATGTTGGTGAAGTCATTAGTAGTTACTAGCCATGATTTTTCTTTCTTTTTCACTTTATTTTAGAAATATCAAAAATCACAAATATCTTCTTCTCTATATTGTCCACTTCTTCGTGTTTCACCGTATTTCCCTTTTACATTATTTGTATTCCTTTCTTTTCATTCTTTCAAACATTTTAGAACTTTTAACACACACATTAATCAACCGGTAAAGCTTCTACCGCCTCTCGTTTTAGCCTCTATATTATAACAGAAGTATCGAGGAAAACAAAGCACACACTTTAAATATCGATTTCAAAACATACACTTATCGTGCACGGTTTTCCCCCGATCAAATTTTGGCGCCGTTGCCGGGGATGGGAACAGTTTGATTTCACGTTTTTATTAACCTTTCTTTTTTATTTTTGTTGTGCAGGTTAAATTTTTAGCATTGCAGAAGTCCACACTTGCTCTTGTGTGGTTGGGTTAATTCTTGTATATTCTTATACTCTGCTGCTAATTTTTGTTTATATTACCCGTGCACTATAAATAACTTTAAGAACTAAAATACAGAAATTTGATGCTGTAAAACGGTTTAGACATTTGCTTCTAGGCACGTGTCAATTTTCATTCCAATATACTATATTTTATTCTTGTGTTGTTGTGATATTGATAGGAGGTATACATATGGCATAGCATATAGTTAGGACAAACACGTGGGTGATTTACTCTCTTTATGTGTTCATTCTTATCTATATTGCACATATGCACGAACTGAACTTAAGGACAAAATCCAATACAACATAAGGTGGAGAAGTCATTACCCTTCCTTAGCCAAAAAATTACCTCCCCACTCACACAACACAAGGCTAAATAAAAATTGCTAGACGTTGGCCCCTAGGGACATCTCGGACTCATTTAAGAGATTGACTTAAGAGGGAAGTTATTAGAAGTTAACTCTTGTTAAATCGGTGTCTAAGGTTAGAGATTGAGAGGCGAAACATCGAAGAATAGTGGTTTGGCATAATTTGGCCTGTTGCTCCGGCACGGATACCTCCCACTGATCTTGCCCCTACCTTGCCGATTAACTCGTGGTCAGATTCTGACAATGTACCCCCCGTGGATAGTCTAACCAGTTAGGAGTCATTTAGGTCTAAGTCAACCCTAGCATGGGCTTGTTTTCTTTTTCTTTTTTTCTTTATTTGTTTGTTTGTTTTTCTTTTTTCTTCTTTGTAAATTGTGAAACAGATTTTGATAACAATATTTTTTTCAATCCAAATATGAATCCATATTTCACCCTGACCTCATTTGACTTGGATAACTCCAACCCGGTTATGTACAACATGAACTAACCTTATATGCCAAGTTGGGATTATCCGACTCAAAATGATCTATATCCCCAATCGTATGACTATAATTTTCAAAATAACTTTCACTCTTCACAGAGTTCATGGGGACTCACCTCCCCCGAGTCAAATTTTCAACCACATTATCCACAATTTCCCCAATATTCATTACCAATTCTACTTCATATCCTCCTTTTCCTGAACCACCTACTGAAGAAAAATCATCATTGCAAAGGACTTTGGAAGAAGCGATAGAGGCCCAAGAACAATTTGAATACAATATGGCCTCATCTTGTCTGCAAAATTTTTAAAATTTATATAGTTCTTTTCCAAAACCAATCAAAGAAAAATCATTGTGAGAAAAAACTATGTAATTCATGCAAGAGACCGAGTGAATAATACAAAATATGAATAAGTTCCCATGTCCATCCGATGTTCATATGACTCAAGCATCTTGTCATTTTGGAAATCCAGCTTCAATTTCATCATACCAACCTGAACTTGGCCAACATCAACCTCTTGATAGTTTAGCAAGTTATCCATTTCCTAAAATTGAACTTGAAGATGAATGTGAACCTGAGTTTCAATTTAGCGATTCGAGCCCAATCCTTGTATCAATATCAACTCCTGTAGTGTTACCTGAACTAAGTAACGTTCTTGAGCCAGTTTTGATTCCCATAATTCCTGAACTTGAATCGATCACTTCACCCATTCATATCCTTCTGTGGACAAAAATCAAGATTCAATTTCATTATATTCATTTGAACTTGCCCAAAATTTTGAGAACCGCCTTGACATTTTGGCAAGTTATCATTTTCCTAAAATTGAACTTGAGCTTGAAAGTGATCCAGAACCTCATGTTGGTGATTCCATTTCACTTTTTGATTCAATAATGACTATGAAATCTTTAGCAGATTTTTTTCTCTATTCCGGAGTCAACATTGAATCCTGTACCAGTACACTGTGAAATTGAATCACCAATATCTTACGAACACACTTCATTGATGAAAAAAGTGTGTGAACATCAATTCTTTAGTTTAGACTCTATTTTTGATACAATTTCGACTCCCTGTTATGAATCTCGACTTGATCTGAGTCAATTTCCCTAGTCGGTATCGATTTTTGTCCCTATTCCATTTGAATCCAAATCAATCATCTTCCAAAATCACACTTACATTGTTGAACAAGACTGTTGAAGAAAATGACTCAGTAATTATTTTAAAAAATTGAAAATTAGATAGGGATAAACTTTTAAATAAAACCATTTACTCAATCATTCTTTTATTGAGTCATGTTGTAGAGGTCATTGGTGGGTTTCTGCAAGATCCACGATATCTTGATTGGGTAGCAACGCTTGTCCCAGTAAGACCACCATCGGAACTACCATCATGAGGTAATTTTCCTTCCATCACTATTTGTTTCATGTATATACACATTCACGATGCATTGAGGACAATGCATGAGATAAGTGTGGGGGAGGGTTTACTAACATAGTTAGTTTTATATTATCTTTCTTTTACACTTCTTTTTAATTTATTAAAGAAAAAATTAAATTTTTTTTAGAAACTTTTTCCTTTTCTTTTTACAAAACTTTTTGATATAAGGGAAATAATTTTGATTTATTTTAAATAAAATTAAGATTATCTTAGGAATTAGGATGTCCTAAAATTATGAATTTTTAAATGAAGCCAAAATAATAGATCTTGTTTAAATTTTAGGATAAGGAAGTAAAATTGGAAAGATAATTTGAACTTGAATTTTTAGCCTTAGATTTATGCACTTCACACTTATACAATTTTTGGGATTGAAACAAAGACTGAAAATGCCATAAAAAATATATATTAAAAAAATTGATGATAATAGAAATCACTTATTGAAGTTGGGTGATTATGCCTCAGGAAGCATGATTATTCGCACCTAAAATAGTGGACAAAAATAAAATAATCTCCTCCAATTTTGTGGCCTTGTTTACTCGAGTTCTTAAGTCCGAGAGATGTTTCTCATTTGGTGCCCTAAGATCATCTGGTTTGGGAGTCACCAGCTAAAGGCTCACTACCCGAGTAAATAAGAAAGCCTAAGAAAACTAGGGGAAGAAAATAGAAAAAAGAAAAAAAAAATAAATATACACAAATCAATGGCATGAAAGTTTGAGTTAACATCCCAACAATCTTCACAGTTCACAAATTGCATATTTTTCTAACAGTTTTATGAAAGATCAATGAATCAATTCAATTTTAAATTCTTAATTTAATTTGTAATAAGATTTTGCATTTCGACTTAGTTTAAGGAAAAATAATTTCTGGTTAACCTCTGACCTTGGATCACTTATATTTTCGCAAAAATACTTCAACACTTTTCTCTATTTCAAAATGTCTTTACGAAATACTAACATTTGATTTCTTTCTTTATGGATTTTGTGGGTGTTATCCGCTGAAAACCCTCAGGAGACAAAACTCCTCCTCTAGGGAAAACCTAGAGGTTTAACGGCTTGCTGCACATGCTCAGTGCAATCGTGTCACCTGCGAAAGTGGTGTAGTAATTTTCTTAGTTTTTGTTTTACTCGGGATGAGCAAAAGATAAGTGTGGGGGTATGATTACTCTTTAAAACTGCATATTTCATACCACATCTTCACATTTATTTCATATTAAATTCTGCTAATAATACCTCTCTTGTATGTTTCTAGGTCCATGGTGTGCAATGAAGAAGAAGACCCTAAATCACCATTTAATGGGTGATTAAAGTCCTATAATATAGCCATTGACTTTGGAGAGTTGATTCGTCAAAACCAGGGGCCCAAAACCAGAAACGAGGACATCCAGCTGACAGGGGATAGACGCGACATCGCGCGGCAGCAGGCGCCGCACACGCGTCGATAGAAGAGCCGTGAAAACGCCACCGTACGGGTGCGACCGCTCCGGTACTTTGGGCCAGGGGTTGTCCCCTGGCTCCCTTTCCCATGGTGCCTTTAGATAACCCCATGGGGTTCTTCAGGTAGAGAAATACGGAGAGTTAGGGCAGTTTCTTTCTATGTTGTAATTTAGGGTAGTTTAGTTTAGGTTAGTTCTTCTTCCTCTTTTGTATTTTTCATTATCTTTTATATCTTGTAATAGGAGAGAGAGTGGTACATGAGTGGAAAGCAAAAGTTCTTGTATTGGAGGGTGACACTCAATGAAAAGTTCTTCCTTTATCTCTATTTGCTTCTTCTCTAACTTCTTTTATATATTTAGCTAATCTTTTCTCTCATAAACATTAACTACTAACCACTAACTAGTCTAATTACTTACTTGATAATCTACATGAATCTATGATTGTAAAAATCAAAGTGTTAAGAAATTACTGTGTACCTTATGGCTAACGGGTTGTGTCCACGAGGAGGAATGCGATGAAAGCTTTTCAATGTTTTGATTATTAACAAAGAATTGTGCTCGTTTTTTAGTTGAAAATCAGTCAAGAGAGAGGTGATAGAATAGGTCCATTAGTGAGCCCAGAAAATGAATTAGCTACTCATTATGAAATGAAAACAAACAAGAGAATGACAAGCAAACTTGAACATACCGAATTCGAGTCGATTGATCAAGCAAGTAGAAGCTCCTTTGATTGTCACTTCAAAGACGAATTACACACTCAATTCCACTCTTCTCTCTGGTGTTTGTACTGAACTATAAATTATAAAATAAAAATACAACTTCTATACTATCTAACAAAGAGCCTAAATCCTTAAAGAATAAACAAAAATTCTAATCCTAGTCTTTGCTCCCTTTTTCAGTACAAAACCCTAGCTTTTATAGGAAAACCTCAGAGGGAAGGAGTGAGGAGATAAGGGGAGCAAACGCTCCCCTTATCTCCACCAACAAGCTGCGGATTCGCAGCTTGGGCCGCGGATCCGCGGCCTGGATGTGGCCAATTGGCCACTTTCAGGTGGAGGATCAGTTGGTGAGGATTTGGCTTCCCTTTTGTCTTGCTGGATTCACTATTGCAACTCCCAGATTTGACGAATGATCTTTGATTTGTTGGCTTCAACCGCTTGATTCAGGGAGATTCATTTCAATCGGTTTTCAACCTCTCTGATATGCCAAGATTTGCCCTGATTCCTTGATTTCGAATTTACTCTGAATTAAATCAGAGTTTGATGGGCTTTTGGGCTTGTTTCTCCTTTCTTTTTTTTAGCAATTGGGCCTACATTAAACAAAGAAGAAGAAGACTTATTAATAGGATTTATTAGCTAAAAAGTATGGTAACGTGACATTGTACATGCAAAATATGTGACTGATCACACCCCTACACTTATCTTTTGCTCGCCCTCGAGCAAAATATCAGACTAATTCTAATCAATTATTAGACCACTTTCGCAGGTCACTCGATTGCACTGAACATGTGCAACAAGTCGTTAAACCTCTAGGTTACCCCTAGAGGACAAATTTTGTCTCGTGAGGGTTTTCAGTAGATTGCACCCACAAAATCCATAAAAAATGTTAGTATTTTCGAAAAGCATTTTTAAAGGAGAAAATATTTGAAGTATATTTTTAAGGCTTTAAGTAATCTATAAGTTATAGGAATATCAAATTTTTCATTTCGAAACTCAGTCTCTATTCAAAAACATGTCATCAATCAAAGTAAGGAGTCAATTTGTACTTCTCATCTAGTCTATTAATTTACCCTGAATCGTATGCACCATCGTGACTGTGAAGTTGACTAAGGGTTCTTTAACATTAACTCCTATGCCTTGTTTATATTTATTTTTGGTGGAGTTTATTCCTCAATTTCATTAGGCTTTCTAATCTGCTCATGTAACGAGCCTTCAGTCGGTGACACCCAAATCGGACAGTTTTTGGGCACCAGGTGAGAAAACACCCTTAAGACTTAAACACTTGAGCAGACAAGGCCACAAAACCAGGTTTTTATTTATAAAATGTACCCCTTTTAGGCGTGAATACTCATACTTTATGAGGCACAAATACCCAGCTTAATCAGAGGATTTATATATATATTTTTCAAACTTATCTAATTATCTTTTACATAAATACCCAGGCTTGCTTTGGCCAAAGTACCTAGCTAATCAATAATTAGATTTGTTTATTTTTTTTACATATATTTTTTATAAGGCATAAGAGTCTTTGTTTTTAAACCCTAAGTGTGTAAGTGTATTTAGTATGCATATTTCATTAAGGTAAATATCAAGACTAAATTACTTTCACAAATTTTCTTCCTAACCCTAAAAATCAAACAAGTTATCTGACTTTGACCAAGTATAAGAAATCCTAATTCTGATTTTCCTATTCCTTAAAATTGACTTAATTTCTTACAAAAAATATATCAAAATATTGTTCTAACCTTTCAAAAAGTTTTTTTTTGTTATATATATATATATCTATATATATATTTTGTTGTTATATTAGTCATGTTAATGTTAACTCTGCCCTACACTTATCTCATGCATTGTCCCCAATGTATGAAAGAAATGTATAGATGCATGAAATAAAATGAAAAATAGGGAAGTTACCGATACACAGGGTCAAAAAGACCCATAGCGGTTTCATTTACCGGCACCGATTCCAAGAAAGGTTTAAGACGTTGACCATTTACCTTAAAGTCATTTCCATTCTTGGTGTCACGGATCTCAACTGCACCATGTGGAAACACGATTTTTACAACGAATGGCCCAGTTCATCTTGATTTCAATTTTCCTGAAAAAAGATGAAGCCTAGAATTATAGAGTAAGATTTTTTGTCCAGGGACAAAGGTTTTTCTTATAATGTGTTTATCATGAAAAATCTTAACTCTATCTTTAGTGATCCTAGATTTTCATAGGCCTCATTTCTTAACTCCTCTAATTCGAAAATTTGTAACTTCCGAAGGTCACCGGCCTTAGTCAAGTTGAAATTCAACTGCTTGATTGCCCATATGGCCCGGTGCTCTAACTCAACGGGTAGGTGACAAGCTTTACCATAGACTAACCTATAAGGAGACATTCCTAGAATCGTCTTGAAAGTGGTCCTGTAGGCCCATAGGGCATCTACAAGTTTGATGGACCAATCTTCTCGGTTTTGGATCACAGTTTTCTCCAAGATAAGTTTGACTTGTCTATTGGAAACCTCAACCTGCCCACTGGTTTGAGGATGGTAAGGTGTGAACAACTTGTGAGTTATGGCATACTTTTGCATAAGAGCTTCAAAGGATCTATTACAAAAGTGAGTGCCATTATCACTGATGATAGCACGAGGGGCTCCGAAGCGTGAAAAAATGTTCTCTTTCAAAAACTTTATGACAACTTTGTTACCATTAGTTTTACAAAGAATGGCTTCTACCCACTTGGACACATAATTCACAGTAACCAATATGTATTGGTTTCCAAATGAATTAGGAAATGGACCCATAAAGTCGATGCCCCAAACATCAAAGAGTTCTATTTCTAGAATTGGGTTGAGGGGCATCATATTTCGTTTTGAGATCCTTCCTACCATTTGGCATCTAGGACATGTCTTGAAAAATTCATAAGCATCCTTGAACAAATTGGGCCAATAGAACCCGCTTTGTAGTACTTTTTCAGCAGTCTTGCGGGGACCAAAGTGTCCACCGCATGCAAGTTCGTGACAAAAGGATAGACAAACTCTTAACCTCCTCATCGGGAATGCATCTCTTAATAATTTAGTCAGAACAGTACTTAAAAAGATACGGTTCCTCACAAAAGAAATACCGGACTTGGGATAAGAACCGGTATATATCGTTTTTGGACCAATGAGGCGGAGTTTGGTTTGTGACTAAGTAATTCACTATATCAGCAAACCAAGGTTCCCTAGAGATAGCTAAGAGATTTTCATCAGAAAAATCCTCATTTATGGGTAATTTGTTGCATGGAGAATTAGGGATTCGTGAGAGATGGTCAGCAATGACATTTTCTATGCCTTTCTTGTCTCGAATCTCAAGATTGAATGCTTGAAGAAGGAGGATCCAACGAATGTGTCGGGCCTTGGCTTCCTTCTTCATTATGAGGCACCTAAGCGCAGAATAATCGGTGAAAATGGTGGTTTTTGACCCTATTAGGTAGGGACGAAATTTCTCTAAGGCAAACACTACTGCAAGAATTCCTTCTCAGTTGTAGTGTAGTTCAATTGAACATCGTTGAGAGTCCTATTAGAGTAGTAAATCACATGCTGCTTGTTATCAATGCGTTGTCCTAGGACAGCGCCTACGGCAAAATCAGAAGCATCGCACATGATTTCAAACGGCTTAGACCAATTTGGAGCAGATATGATTGGTGCAGAAATAAGCTCTCTCTTAAGCTTCTCCCAAGAATTCAAGCATTCAGTATCAAAAGTGAAGGACACATCCTTAGCTAACAGATTAGTCAAGGGCCTAACAATTTTGCTAAAATCCTTGATAAATCTTTGGTAGAAACCAGCGTGTCCTAAGAAGGATCTAATGTCCTTAACGCATTTGGGCATGGGAAGCATAGCAATAACCTTAATTTTAGCTCTGTCCACTTCAATTCCTTTCTTTGAGATTTCATGACCCAAGACAATTCCATGTTTTACCATGAAGTGGCATTTCTCCCAATTCAGTGTCAGATTTTTCTCAGCACAACGTTGGAGGACAAGTTCTAAATGGTGGAGACATTGAGGGAATGAATCTCCATAGATGGAGAAATCATCCATAAAGATCTCTAAGTATCGTTCTACCATATCAGAGAAAAGACTCAACATGCAACGTTGAAACGTTGCTGGGGCATTGCATAAGCCCAAAGGCATTCGACGATAAGCAAATATCCCAAATGGACATGTGAACGTAGTCTTTTCTTGGTCCTCAGGAGCAATAGGGATCTGATTATACCCCGAGTAACCGTCCAAGAAACAGTAATACTCGTGACCCACCAAACGTTCAAGCATTTGATCAATGAATGGAAGTGAAAAATGGTCCTTACGAGTTGCAGCATTAAGCTTCTTATAGTCAATGCAAACTCGGATCTTCGTGGGAAGTCGAGTTTGGACCAACTCTTTGTTCTCGTTTTCCACTACGGTGAAACCGGATTTCTTTGGAACCGCGTGGGCAGGACTGACCCATTGGCTATCAAAAATAGGATAAATTATCCCATTGTCTAAGAGTTTTACAATTTCAGCATGAACAGCCTCTTGCATTATAGGGTTTAACCTACGCTGCGGGTCTCTTTTAAGTGTGGCATCTTCATTGAGATGAATGTGATGTTGAACGATGGTCGGACTTAATCCCTTTATATCAGTCATAGTCCAACCAATGGCTCCCCTATGTTTTCTTAGAATTGCTTTAAGATCTTCTTCTTCCCTGTCATTTAAATGGGAGGCAATGATGATAGGAAAGGTCTCTTGTTCGCCTAGATAGATGTACTTGAGATGCGCAGGTAAGGCTTTCAATTCTAAGGAAGAGGAAGGCTGGTTGGAAGGACTAGTCAAATTTGTTGGCTCCATTATTGGTGAAATAGGGTTCGAGACCCAATTCACATTAGAATCTACAACCTGATCAAGATTAAAGTCGTCAGACTCTAACCCGAAGTCACACTCAGTTTCTAGTTCCAATTCTTCCCTATGTTCACTTGTTAAGTTCTCAATTAGGTTTACTTCAAATGTTTGGTCCTCAAGATCGCGGGGTTGTTTTCCTAGATTGAAGACATTGACTTCCTAGTCATGTCCCCAAAGGTTAACCTCATGGACCCATTCCTACAATTTGTGATGGCACTGGCAGTAGCAAGGAATGGTCGCCCTAGGATAATAGGAGTTTGAGCCCTATGATTGGAGTTGGATACAGGTTATGTCTCCAGAACTATGAAATCGACAGGGTAAATAAACTCCCCTACCCGGATCAGGACATCATTAATCTCCCCTTTTGAAACTTTTACTGAACGGTCAGCCAGTTGGATAGTGACTCGAGTTGGACTAAGATCGCCCAACCCGAGTTGTTGATGAACTGAGAATGGAAGCAAGTTGATACTTGCCCCCAAGTCAAGAAGTGCACGACTAATCTCGGCTTATCCTATTGTGCAGGCAATGGTGGGACTACCTGGATCCTTGTACTTGATAGGGATCGGACCCAAAGTAGCTCACTAATGTTAGTGGCTAAGAAGACCTTTTTTGGTACATTAGTCTTTCTCTTCTTAGTACACATGTCCTTAAGAAATTTAGCATAGGAAGGGACTTATTGGATGGCATTAAGAAGTGGCACATTTATCTTCACTTGATTAAATATCTCAATTATCTTGTCCATGTGTGGATTTTGCTTGTTGTTTTTCAGCCTTTTAGGAAATGATACTATAGGCTAGTGCACCTGACTGGTTGACTTATCTTTTTCAAATTCGTCAGAATTGGAAGGATTTGGATTAGATGAGGTGGATGATGCTTGATTGTGGTTGTGCTGAATGGGATTGGTTGGCGTTGACACTTGATTATCAACTCTCTTTCCTGATGATTAGTATCCAATATTGCATATTTTACATCATAATTCCCATGCATATTACAAATAAATATGTGATTTTTACTCCTCTTCTCTACATATTTGCAGGTACACACTTAATGGAGAGATATCCAAATAATCACTTAATTAACACTAATTAAGTGATTAATCCAAGATTAAAGATAAAGCCAAATTCAAATCCAGATCCAGAAAGATCCGCGCAACAAACGAAGATTCTAGATATACCACGTGGCTAACCTCCTAACAAACAAATCCT
The DNA here is from genome assembly GCA_038442645.1 of Agave tequilana. Lineage (NCBI taxonomy): Eukaryota > Viridiplantae > Streptophyta > Magnoliopsida > Asparagales > Asparagaceae > Agave > Agave tequilana. The sequence continues at coordinate 150,791 of JAVJIF010004326.1, read as the reverse complement.
ACCAGAAAATCTGGGCTCAACGGCCCAGATTTTGCCGCCAACTTGCAAGATTCTCCAGATCTGGCGGCAGTTACAGGGAGATTTGGCCTCGAATTTTGCGCCAACAAACTTGTTTCTGGATTCTTCATCTTGGGCTATAAATATGTGACCTTGGACCTACGAGCTGAAACTGATCAGAGAAGAGAGGGAGCTTAGTTCATAGTTTTGTATTTTGATAGTTTTTGTTTAGGGTTTTTAGCTCTCTATGATCTTCTTCCTCCCTAGATTTCATTGTAAAAGAGAGTGATTGTGAGAGAGAGAGCTTGTGTAATCAAGAGTGACACTTGAAGCAACAAGGATTGATCCATTCTCCATCCTCTACTTGAGCTTGATTCTAGTTTGTTTTCTTTCACTTTACTTGCTTTGTTAATTTCTAGCAATTTATTCATGCTTTGTTTTCTTTTTGTAATGGCTTGTAGTAGCTAATTTCTTGTTCCATGAACTAGCTAACTACTACCTTGCTAACTTCTAGCTCATGTGTGATTGCCTTACTTCATCTTGCAATTTGTATGGTTTTCTCTTCTCCGATGGGTTTTGTTTCATTTCTTGGCAAGATCTAGTTGTAATTCTCCATATGATTCATGTGTGCCTCACTTGGAGCCTAGTCTTCGAACTAGTGCCTTGATGGAACATGGAGATGGAAGCACCAATATGCTATTTGATGTATAACTTCACTACTTCCATTAGTGAATGTTGTATGTTTTTTCATTTGCATCACTTGAGTGTAGCTCTTTTGATTCCATTAGTGAAAGTCCATTTGTAGGCCGATGACCATCTATGGAGGCTACAAGACAAGTCCAAGAATGAATCCCCATCACACAAGTGGGAAAGTAATTAGACCACAAGCAAGACAAATACATGCCAATGAATCAACATGAGGCACGCATCACTATCACGGAGTTTAGTTAGTTTAGCAAGGTAGTTAAGGTTAGCTAGTCATGGATTTCTTTCATTCAAAGTTTTCTTGATTTTACTTTCTTTTTAGTTGTTAGTTCAAATCCATCTCAATCTTGATTTCTCCCGATTTCCACCATGAACATAGCCACAATTCTTTGATTTGTTTTTCTTTTGATTCTTTATTCTTTTGAAACATAGAAGAATTCTCGTTTCCTCTTCTCACTAGTATCGTGAAAGCTTCTATCGCTAGCTCTCCCTGAGATCCGACTCGGTATAGCTCTATGCTATAGCGGAGATAAGAAAGGGTACATTGAACATCTTACATACATTTGTGGAGTAAACAAGCACCGAGGTTGATTCTAAACCTTTCTCTTTTACATAATACTCGTGCTATACTTCACACTACCCCTTTCAAGATTAATCAATTTTTGGCGCCGTTGCCGGGGACGACAATTCTCTAATACGGCGCATACGTATTCTTTCTTAATCAAATTTTTGGCGCCGTTGCCGGGGAGAGCGACGGTATTATTTTTAAAAGTGAGAAACTAAACGATTCTTCTTCTCTGTTGCAGGTGACAGGAGAAGAAAACAGAAAATATCTACAGCAGAAACATATAAGTGGACCTGGGCCTCTGCTCAAGAAAGCAGAGCCCAGGATCCCTCTATTGTGCCGCGGATCCACAAGAATTGCCGTGGGAACGCGGCACTTTAGAGTTCACTACTTACAAAATTTTTGCAGGGGCTTCTGCTCTGCAAGATACTGCTGCCTATATACTTCATTTCCTGTATACTTCACTGTATTCCTGTTAATTAATTCAACAGTAAGAAATTGGTTGATAATTGCTAAAAAATTGTTAGACATCTTGCATTATAGGCACGTGTCTTTCAATTACTTTAAATTTACTGTTGAAGAGTGCGTGGGACAAGGTACGTGATTCATTGCATATAGACTAAGACTCACTCTTTGTTTGATTTTTCTTACTTGGAGTGAACCTTGTTTGTTTCTATATTGTACACTTGCACAATTAATTCTAAGGGCAATTCCTGTAAATAACATAAGGTGGGGGAGGTCATTACCCTTTCCTTAGCCCGGAAATCATTTTCCCCACGTACTCACAATCCTAAGCTTGTAAATAAAATTTGATAGACGTTGGCCCTAGGGACATCCGGACTCACTTAGGAGATTATCCTAAGGGGGAAAAGTGTTGGAAATTGACTTCTGTAAAATCGGTGTCTAGGAAAGGGGTTGAGGGCCGAAAGCCCGAAGGTTGTTGGTTACTTAATTAAGGAACGTCTTCGGACGGAAAACCTCCCAACGACTTTACCCTTCCCTGGCTGATTTGCTTATAGTCAAGGTCTACACTAAACCTCCTGTGGACAGTCTATTTAGGAGTCACCTAGGACCAGAAACCCTAGACAAGCTTGGATTGATTTTTTTTTTTTGTTTTTGTTGTTTGTTATTTTTCTTTTTTCGCTGGTGTGATCGGTGCACGTTGTTTGTGATTGTATATACAATAGTGGTTTTGTGATCCTAATTCTTTCTACACTTACACTTCCACAACCACTTCATCATGACCAACAACGTCTCACTTCAAGATCGATTCTATCCGATTCGCACCTCCATTCCTTCATGCATTCTTCTCCCCGAGCCTAATGGAAATCATTTTGAGCTGAAACCACAATTCATTAGTACACTTCCCCGATTCCATGGTCTTGAGTCTGAGGACGCGTACCTCTTTATTCGTGAGTTTGAAGAGGTATGCCAAATGATGAGAATATCCCAACTTTCTGAGGATGCTGTTAGGTTACGGTTCATACCGTTTGCACTTAAGGATTTAGCTAAGAAATGGCTTTATAGTCTTCCTGTCAGTTCCATATCTTCATGGATGATTTTGTTAAGGTCTTTCTTAGGAAATTCTATTCTATCCACAAAACAGCCCTCATGAGAAAAAACATAATGCAATTCAAGCAAGAACAAAATGAACCTTTCTGGAAATATCTTGAGCGTTTCAAAGACCTCTTAGCCCTATGTCCCCATCATGGCATAGAGAAATGGCGTCTATGCCAGATTATCTATGATGGATTAGATTACCAAACAAAAACCCTTTTGGAATCCATGTGCCAAGGGGAATTCCTGAAAAAAGATGAACATCAGGGGTGGGATCTCTTTGAAACCCTAGCTGAGAAAACCATTCAGTGGGAGTCTTGTCCTGACAAATCCACTTCCACCACTTCCAGAACTGGTACACACTCCAAAGAATCCTCTATAGCTGCAGAAACCAAGATCACACAATTAATGAAGAGGATAGAGTTGCTTGAGTCAAAAGGGAATTCTGTGGTCAAACAGGTCAACCCATTGCCTTTGATTAGACCAGGTTGCACCAAATGTCAAGACCTTAGCCATGTTGTTGAGGAGTGTCCATTGTATCAGCCCCCATTTCAAGAGAACATGAATGCAGTATTGACCAGACCCAATCATCCTCCATACTCCAGCACTTACAATTCAGGATGGCAGAACCATCCAAATTTTCCATGGAGTCAGTCTGGTACTGAGCATCATATGCCACCACTTCCATATCCAAACAATGCTCAGTTTCATCCATCCAGTTTCGATCAGAATTCACTGTATGTTCATCCATCTCAAAGTCCACCACAGTCATATCAGTCTTATCAGGACCCACCACCATATTACCAATCACAGTTCCAATCTCCATATCCTCAACATCCACCCCAAAATAATTCTGAAATATCAGAGTTGAAACAAATGATAGAAACCTTAACAAAGAACCAGCAACAGGAGTTGAATGAAATGAAGGTCCAGATCAAGCAATTGGCTGAGAATCAAAAAGGACTGTTCTTAAGCCAGCCATTGCTAAATCCCAAAGTTGAAAATTCAGGACCCAGTCACTGTCATGCCATTCATACCCTGAGATCTGGTAAACAAGTTGACAATAAGGTTTCTAGTCCACAATCTCATCCAGTACCAAAGCAAACTCCTCATGTCCCAATGTCACCAACTTTTGACAAACCATCCTCTAGTTCAGAGCCATCCACTTCCAAAGCCAAAGGGAAAGAAAAGGTAGATGAGCAACCTTATAAGCCTAGAGTACCATATCCAAATAGGCTTTTAAATAACAAGTCAAATGCTCACATGGAGAAAATAAAAGAAACATTCAATAAGGTCCAAATCAATGTCCCTCTTCTTGATGCCATTCAACAAGTGCCTTCATATGCCAAATTTTTGAAGGAAATGTGCACCAAGAAGAGGAAGACCCAAGTCCCTAAAAAAGTCTTCCTTGCATCATCCATCAATGAGCTGCTCACTGGTCCAATTCCTGTTAAGTACAAAGACCCAGGGAGCCCCACCATTTCATGCATCATAGGACAGACTACCATCAATAGGGCACTTCTTGATTTGGGGGCCAGTATCAATCTCCTGCCTTTTTCTGTGTACCAACAATTGGGGTTAGGTGATCTCCACCCGACCCAAATGACCATTCAATTGGCTGACCGCTCTGTTACTAAACCCAAGGGGGTAATTCAAGATGTCCTTGTCAAAGTTGGAGAATTCTTTTATCCAGTTGACTTTGTTGTCCTTGAAACAAAACCAGTATCAAATTCCAATCAAAGGGCACAAATTCCTGTCATTCTGGGTCGACCATTCCTGGCTACTGCAAATGCAATCATTAATTACCGGAATGGATCAATGAGGTTGACTTTTGGTAACATGACACATGAACACAATGTCTTCCACACACAGCCTCACAAAACAAAAGATCAAACATTTGAGGTTAATTTCATTAGTAACAATTGTGAGGAGGAAGGTGAAGATCCAAAAGATGAGTCACAATCTTGTGATTCTCTTATCCGAGTACCCTTTCAAACGGGGAAGTTGATTTGGATACTTTCACTTTCAATGAGCCAACTGAGACTGTATTTGAACCTCCAATTGATATATCATTTGAAGACTTGTTTGCTGAAGAGATTATGTGCTTAGATGAGTCAACTCGGGGTAAATTAGTTAATTGTCCACTTCCGGATGTTAATGTGAGTTTTGAAGAATTATATGGAGAAGAGCTAAAATTTCTAAACACTGGAAGTGATGAGATTCTGAGTGAGAGTGGTGATAAGGACTTTGTGTGTGAACGATGTGGTAGAAAGAGTATGAATGAAAATAACAACAAATTGAAACTGGAATCACCTAGGGTAAGAACAATTCAGACCGTTTCCCAATGGAGCTCAAGAAAGAGAACACATTGGAACGATGGGAAACGGGCCAGAGGGAAGCGACCAAAAACCCAGGTGAGAGTTACATTTGTATATTCATTGTAAATAATTTTTCCTACCTCTTACCTATTTCATGCATACATTTACCATAATGCATTGAGGACAATGCATGAAATAAGTGTGGGGGAGGGTTTACTAACATAGGATCATAGGATTTTTAATTTTTTAGGATTTTCATTTTCTTTTTAGGTTTTTATTTTCTTTTAGATTTTATCTTTCTTTGTAGATTTTCTATTTTTTAGATTTTACTTTTAGTAAAATAAATAAAAAAATAACAAAAATAAAAACTTTTTGAAATAAGAAGATAAAGTTTTGATTTATTTTAAGAAAATTAAGATGTATCTTAGAAATTAAGAAAGCCTTAATTATGACATCTTAAACCTAGTTGAAGTAATAGATCTTGTTGGAGATTATAGGCTAAGTAAGTAAAATTGAGGAGATATTTTTATCTTGCATTTTTTTTGCCTTAGATAATATGCACTTTACACTTACACATTTCTTGGGATGGAGACGAAGACCAAAAATGCCATATAAATAAAAAAAAAAAAAAAAAAAAAAAATATAAATAAAAGATCACTTATTAAGCTGGGAAATTGTGCCTCAAGAAGCATGATGACTCACGCCTAACAGTGATCTCACTTATTAAGCTGGGTAATTGTGCCTCAAGAAGCATGATTATTCACGCCTAACGGTGATTAAGAATAATCCCTCTTAGTTTTGTGGCCTTTTTCACTCGAGTCCTTAAACCCGAGGGATGTTTCCTCATCTGGTGCCCTAAGACCATCTGGTTTGGGAGTCATCGGTTATAGGCTCGCTACATGGGTGAATTAGAAAGCCTAATAAAACTAAGGGAAGAAAAAGAAAAAAAGAATATATATAAATAAATGGCTTGATGGTTGGAGTTGAAATCCCAGAAATCTTCACTTGCACGGTGTGCATATTATCTTGGTTTTATGAAGGATAAATATTCAATCCAATTTTGAATTCTTACCTTAATTGAAAACAAGATCTTGCATGGATACTAAGTTTAAGGAAGAATGATTATAGGTGGACTTATGACCTAAGATCACTTATATTTTCGCAAAAATAGTTCGTAAACTTATCTCTTATTCAAAATGTGTTTTCGAAAATACTAACATTTGTCTTCTTTCTTTATGGATTTTGTGGGTGTAATCCGCTGAAAACCCTCAGGAGACAACACTCCTCCTCTAGGGTAACCTAGAGGTTTAAAGGCTTGTTGCACACGCTCAGTGCAATCGCGTCACCTGCGAAAGTGGTGTAAATAAATTGTTAGTCTAGGTTTTCTTTTTCTTTGTTTTGCTCGGGACGAGCAAAAGAATAAGTGTGGGGGTGTGATTAGTATCCAATATTGCATATTTTACATCATAATTCCCATGCATATTACAAATAAATATGTGATTTTTACTCCTCTTCTCTACATATTTGCAGGTACACACTTAATGGAGAGATATCCAAATAATCACTTAATTAACACTAATTAAGTGATTAATCCAAGATTAAAGATAAAGCCAAATTCAAATCCAGATCCAGAAAGATCCGCGCAACAAACGAAGATTCTAGATATACCACGTGGCTAACCTCCTAACAAACAAATCCTACCAGAAAATCTGGGCTCAACGGCCCAGATTTTGCCGCCAACTTGCAAGATTCTCCAGATCTGGCGGCAGTTACAGGGAGATTTGGCCTCGGATTTTGCGCCAACAAACTTGTTTCTGGATTCTTCATCTTGGGCTATAAATATGTGACCTTGGACCTACGAGCTGAAACTGATCAGAGAAGAGAGGGAGCTTAGTTCATAGTTTTGTATTTTGATAGTTTTTGTTTAGGGTTTTTAGCTCTCTATGATCTTCTTCCTCCCTAGATTTCATTGTAAAAGAGAGTGATTGTGAGAGAGAGAGCTTGTGTAATCAAGAGTGACACTTGAAGCAACAAGGATTGATCCATTCTCCATCCTCTACTTGAGCTTGATTCTAGTTTGTTTTCTTTCACTTTACTTGCTTTGTTAATTTCTAGCAATTTATTCATGCTTTGTTTTCTTTTGTAATGGCTTGTAGTAGCTAATTTCTTGTTCCATAAACTAGCTAACTACTACCTTGCTAACTTCTAGCTCATGTGTGATTGCCTTACTTCATCTTGCAATTTGTATGGTTTTCTCTTCTCCGATGGGTTTTGTTTCATTTCTTGGCAAGATCTAGTTGTAATTCTCCATATGATTCATGTGTGCCTCACTTGGAGCCTAGTCTTTGAACTAGTGCCTTGATGGAACATGGAGATGGAAGCACCAATATGCTATTTGATGTATAACTTCACTACTTCCATTAGTGAATGTTGTATGTTTTTTCATTTGCATCACTTGAGTGTAGCTCTTTTGATTCCATTAGTGAAAGTCCATTTGTAGGCCGATGACCATCTATGGAGGCTACAAGACAAGTCCAAGAATGAATCCCCATCACACAAGTGGGAAAGTAATTAGACCACAAGCAAGACAAATACATGCCAATGAATCAACATGAGGCACGCATCACTATCACGGAGTTTAGTTAGTTTAGCAAGGTAGTTAAGGTTAGCTAGTCATGGATTTCTTTCATTCAAAGTTTCTTGATTTTACTTTCTTTTTAGTTGTTAGTTCAAATCCATCTCAATCTTGATTTCTCCCGATTTCCACCATGAACATAGCCACCAATTCTTTGATTTGTTTTTCTTTTGATTCTTTATTCTTTTGAAACATAGAAGAATTCTCGTTTCCTCTTCTCACTAGTATCGTGAAAGCTTCTATCGCTAGCTCTCCCTGAGATCCGACTCGGTATAGCTCTATGCTATAGCGGAGATAAGAAAGGGTACATTGAACATCTTACATACATTTGTGGAGTAAACAAGCACCGAGGTTGATTCTAAACCTTTCTCTTTTACATAATACTCGTGCTATACTTCACACTACCCCTTTCAAGATTAATCAATTTTTGGCGCCGTTGCCGGGGACGACAATTCTCTAATACGGCGCATACGTATTCTTTCTTAATCACCTGACCTCAATGTATGAACAACATTACATTGATTTAATGAATGATCCTCAGCCAAATGAGCATGTTGAGAATTCCTAGGATTGGTTATTGACTGACTAGGCATGGTACCCTTCTGTCTCTCATTCTGTAGAGTGGCTAGTTGGCTCATATGAACCTCTAACCTCTGTATAGTTTGTATGAGAGAATCTTGGTTTTTCATGTATCTTTCCATGTTTCTTTCAAAATCAGTCATTCTCCTTTCAAGTTGAGGAATCTGGAAGGAGGATTGTGGAGTTTGGTTGGAAAAGTTTTGTTGATAGTTTGAAAAGTTAGGTGGACGGTTGGGAGAATTATTATGGAAATTGGAAAAGTTGGGTTGATGATTGGAAGAATTATTGGCATGATGGAAGTGGCTAGCATGATTTGGTCGTGAATGGTCATTATTATTTTGGCTCCATGGGAAATTAGGGTGATCTCTCCAGCCAGGATTGTACATTGGTGCGTAAGGATTATTGTTCGGCCTTGAAAAGGTCGCATTCATTGGTTCATGGTATTTTTGCTGAGCTTGAAACACAAGGCACTCCTCGAACACATGATTCATGGCTTGATAGTAAGTGAAGCCCGGAGTTGGAAATTAGTTTGGGCTGACTTGATTGACTGGACTTGGTTCCTTCATTTCTAGAAGTTCCAGTCTTCTTGCTAGGTTAGCTGACTTAGCCTCATTAGTGATGGATGATTCGATAGAATGGAGACTTCCTTTTGAAGAGATGGAGTTTGGATTCCTAGAGGTCTCACTAGTAGGTTCCCATTAGATGGTCTTTTCAGCTAGGTTTTCATACAAATCCCATCCTTCATTTTCTTCCTTCTGCAAGAATCCCCCTTGGCACATACTTTCTGAGAGGGTTTTGGTAGAATAGTCTAAACCGTCATAAAGAATTTTGCATTGTCGCCATTTCTCTATTCCATGATGTGGACATTGGACAAGGAGGTCTTTAAAGCGTTCAAAGTACCTCCAGAATGGTTCACTCGGTTCTTGCTTGAATTGCATGATTGTCTTCCTAATGAGAGCGGTCTTCTGAATTGGATAGAATTTCTTTAAGAAGACCTTGATGAAACCATCCCAAGATGTGAAAGAACCGGCCGCTAAGATATAAAGCCATTTCTTTGTTAGGTCCTTGAGAGCGAAGGGGACAAATCTCAACCTAATAGCATCGTCTACAAGGTGTGAGATTTTCATCATTAGACATACTTCCTCAAATTCTCTTATGAAGAAGTAAGCATCTTCGGACTCTAAGCCATGAAACTTGGGGAGTGTGTTGATGAATTGAGGCTTGAGCTCAGAATTGTATTCACCAACCGATGGAAGTAGAATGCAAGGTGGAAGTGAGGTTCTAATGGGATAGAACCTATCCTGCAATGATGTTGATTAAGCCATTACCGGATCTGGTCTTGGTTCAAACTTGGGTGGTGATGTGTTTCTAGTCAACCTAGATGAATTAGGGTCTCTTGATCACACTTGCATACACAAACACAATAACGATCACAATCACAAACAAGTTTACCAACAGTCAACAAGAGTAATCAACCAAGCCTAATGTAAGGTAACCTCGACCTAGACAACTCTTAACTAGTTGATTGTCCACAGGAGGTATAATGTAGACTTTGACCACAAGCTAATCAGTCAGGTCAAGGCAAGATTGGTGGGAGGTTATCCGTTAAAGACGTTCCTTAATTAAGTAACCACCAACCTTCGGGCTTTCGGCCCTCAATCCCTTCCTAGACACTAATTTGGCAGGAGTCAAATTCCAACACCTTCCCCCTTAGGATAATCTCCTAGTGAGTTCGAGATGTCCCTAAGGCCAACATCTATAAAATTTTACTTAAGCTTAGGTTGTGCGTGGTTGGAGATGGTTTGTGGGCTAAGGAAGGGTAATGACTTCCCACCTTATCTTGAATTGGGTTTTATCCTTAGAGTTAATTGTGCAAAGTGTGCAAGATATAGAAAAGTAGCAATTAAAAGCAAATATCACCCAAGAATGTTTCTTAAACTATATGCTATGCATACGTACCTTGTCTCCAGCTCTCTTCAACAGAAATTGTAAAATAAACGTAATCAGACAAATGCCTAGAATGCAAGTCTAAATGTTTTTTAAGCAGTTAACAATCACTCAAATTACTGTTGGATTAAAACTGGGATTGTGGATAGCAGAAATAGTAAGAATATAACGTACATAAACTTAATTTTTTTTGCGAGCAATATGTCCTGCAAAAAAGAGTTTTAGTAGTCCAATTAATTTTTCAACTTTTGCAACGCAATTTCTTGAAATTTTGTTTCCTACTTTCGAGAGTAGGGGCACAAAATTTACAAGTCTTCTCTTGTAAAGCTTAAATGCTAGATCTGAATCTTCAAGTCCCTGAAACAACACACCAAACTTGTTAAAAAACAAATACACCCCTCCCCGGCAACGGTGCCAAAAATTGATTGCTAAAATGAAAGAATTAACAAATTACCGTGTAGCTTATGGCTAATGGGTCGTGTCCTCGAGGAGGAATGCGATGAAAGTTTTTCAATGTTTTGTTTAGTAATAAAGAATTGTGCTCGTTTTTTAGTTGAAAAGAAGAATGGAGAGAAGGAAAATGAATAAAAGAGAAATTGCAACTTTGGAGAAGGCTTTGGAGAAGGTGATTTAAAAAAAAATTGAAAATTGTTTGGTTGTTTTAAATATGAGAAGGAGAAGATCTGGGCTCACTAATTTTTAACTCAACTATATACTTATCTCAAGGAAATTTGGGTTGCATCACTTTATTATAAACAAAAAACCTTTAGTTCCTTTTAATGTCCAAGCAAAACAAATAAGATCGTTTCATTTAAATCTTAAGCCCTTTCATTACAAATCATAAGAAGTGAATATTAAACCATCAAGCGCGAAGAAGCAAGTATGCAATAAAAATAGTTCAAAGAGATTTGTGCTTTAAAAGTCCAAGTTTAAAATAAAGAAATCCTCATGTGCTTTCAAGAACGAAGTTTTAACTAAGGTACTTTATGATTCAAAAATGTTGCTTTTATGAAAATCAGTTAAGAGAGAGGTGATAGAAGAGGTCCATTAGTGAGCCCAGAAAATGAATTAGCTACTCATTATGAAATGAAAACAAACAAGAGCATGACAAGCAAACTTGAACATACCGAATTCGAGTCGAGTTGATCAAGCAAGTAGAAGCTCCTTTGATTGTCACTTCAAAGACGAATTACACACTCAATTCCACTCTTCTCTCTGGTGTTTGTAGTAAACTACAAATTATAAAATAAAAATACAACTTCTATACTATCTAACAAAGAGCCTAAATCCTTAAAGAATAAACAAAAATTCTAATCCTACTCTTCGCTCCCTTTTTGAGTACAAAACCCTAGCTTTTATAGGCAAAACCTCAGAGGGAAGGGAGTGAGGAGATAAGGGGAGCAAACGCTCCCTTATCTCCACCAACAAGTTGCGGATCCACGGCTTGGGCTGCGGATCCGCGGCCTGGATGTGGCCAATTGGCTACATCCAGGTGGAGGAGTAGTTGGCGAGGATTTGGCTTCCCTTTTGTCTTGTTGGATTCACTGTTGCAACTCCCAGATTTTACGAATGATCTTTAGTTTGTTGGCTTCAACCGCTTGATTCAGGGAGATTCATTTCAACCGATTTTCAACCTGTCTAATATGCCAAGATTTCCCTGATTCCTTGATTTTGAATTTATTCTGAATTAAATCAGAATTTGATGGGCTTTTGGGCTTGTTTCTCCTTTTTTCTTTTAGCAATTGGGCCTACATTAAACAAAGAAGAAGAAGACTTATTAATAAGATTTATTAGTTAAAAAGTATGATAAGGTGACATTGTATATGCAAAATATGTGATTGATCAATCTAATAGCCTCTACTTGGCCTTGCTCTTGCAAGAACCATTAATGGCTCATGATGCTGGATCTAACACTCTAACATCTTGACTCTCTAACAAGCTAACATTACTTTACTCCATACTTGCTCTTATTTAGTTTTGATGGTTTAAGTGTAGTTTGCTTTCATTTTGCTGAGTTTGGATGTGATGAGTTAACATATAGGTCATGCTTCGAAAAGCTCTTGAACCAAGGACTAGCGATGGCCAATGATACATGTGAGGTAACTATCACTAAGGGGTTAGCATGTTGGTGGAGTCATTAGTAGTTAGTAACCATGAGTTTTCTTTCTTTTTCACTTTGTTTTAGAAATATCAAAAATCACAAATATCTTCTTTTCTATGTTTTTCACTTCTTCGTGTTTCACCGTACTTCTCTTTTCCATTCTTTGTTTTCCTTTTTTTTCATTCTTTCAAACATTTTAGAACTTTTAACACACACGTGAATCAACCGGTAAAGCTTATATCGCCTGCCATCCTTTTGGATTCGACTCGTTTTAGCCTCTATGCTATAATGGAAGTATCAAGGAAGCCAAAGCACGCACACTTTAAATATCAATTTAAAAACATACACTTTTCGTGCGTGGTTTTCCCGATCAGTAACACATATCAAACCGATGACTCCCAAACTAGATGGTTTTAGGGCATCAGGTGGAAAACACCCCTCAGGTCAAATATGCAAGTAGAGTACGCACGAAATCAAGACTTACTTATATATTATATATATTTATTATTTTTATTTATTTATTTTTGCGTGAGTAATCATGCTCTTTAGGCACAATTATCCAGCTTTTTTCTTTCTTTCTTTCTTTTTTTTTAGAGTTGTGTCTCTAAATCCTAAGCATGTGTGTTTGGTTTATGCATATTCTACTAAGGCTAAATAAAAGATGTGAGTTATTTTCCTTATCCCTCCTAACTCTTAGTCAAACCAACGTTTCTTATTTATTTAGGCAAAAATAAAGATTCATTAATAAGGTTCCATTAATTCTTACAACCTTTTGGTATTTTTATAAAGAGTATAAAAATTCGTTTTTCGTTCAGGAGTGTTTTTTTTTAATACAAAGAAAAGAAAGAATGTTAGCATCCCCCCACACCTCTCTAATGCATTGCCCTCAATGCTTAGTCATAAAAATGCAAATGCAATAAATAGGGAAAGAAAAGATATCACCGTCGCCGTCAACTCGGGCCGGCCAAGTGTGAATAGGCTAAGGGAGAGGGAGAAGAAGAAATTTTCAAAAAGGTTATGTACAATTATATAAGGGGTGAGCATATAAACAAAAAGAAAAAAGTTTTTAATTACACTATATTTTTTTATTTTTTTGGTGGTGTGTGGATGGCGATGGTCAGGTGTATGACGGAGCGAAGAGACTCAGCGTAAGTTCAGCCTGGGATGCAGGCTCAGTGGTCAAAAAGGGCTTCAGTCTTTACCCATTCACTTTGAATTCCGTGTTGTTCTTAGAATCGACAATAATCACAGCACCGTGTGGGAAGACGGTGCGTACAATGAATGGTCTAGACCAACGAGTCTTCAACTTTCCTGCAAAAAATATAAAGCCTGGAGTTGTACAGCAGAACCTTATCTCCCGGGGTAAAATTTTTCCGGTTTAAGATCTGGTCATGAAAAAGTTTAGTCCTGCTTTTGGTGATTCGAACGTTCTCGTAGGCTTCATTCTGTATCTCCTCTAATTCTGAGATCTACAGTCTCCTTAGCTCACCGGCCTTAGTCAGATCAAAATTGAGTTGTTTAATGGCCTATAGGTCATGGTGTTCTAACTCGACTGGTAGATGACAGGCTTTTTTGAATATTATTCTGTAAGGAGACATCTCCAGGACTGTCTTAAAAGCAGTGTAGTAAGCCCACAATGCATCACTGAGTTTGACCGACCAATCCTTTCGGTTTTATCCGATAGTCTTTTCCAAAGTGAGCGTGATGTGTCAATTGGTGACTTCGACCTGCCCATTTGCCTAGGGATGATACGGAGTGGATAACTTGTGATTGACGGAATATTTTCGCATCAGAGCTTCAAAAACTCTATTGTAGAAATGTGATCCATTATCACTAATTATCGCTCTGGGGGTGCTAAATCGGGAGAAGATATTTTCTTTGAGAAATTTGACAACCACTTTGTTGTCATTGGTCTTGTTGGCATAGCTTCTACCTATTTAGGAATGTAATCTATAACAACCAAAATGAACTAGTTTCCGAAGGAATTAGGGAATGGTTCAATGAAGTCGATACCCCAAACATTAAAAATTTCAACTGCAAGGATCGGGTTCAGGGGCATCATGTCTCTTCTTAAAATTTTCCCAATCTTTTGACAATTTGCACATGTCTTGCAAAAGTGGAATGAGTCTTTGAACAAAGTGGGCAGTAAAACCCACTTTGTAAAACATTCTCTGCAGTTTTGCGGGGACCAAAATGTCCGCCTCATGCAAGTTCATGGCAAAACCTAAGCACACTCCTCTGTTCTTCCTCTAGTATGCATCGTCGAATAATCTGGTCGGGACAATACTTAAAAAGGTACGGCTCTTTTCAGAAGAAGTACCATACTTGGGCAAAGAAATGACACTGGTCTTGCTTTGTCCAGTCAGCAGGCAATTGTCCAATGGCCAGGTAATTGACTATGTCTGCATACCAGGGTTCCTTAAAAATGGCTAGGATGTGCTCGTCTGGGAAATCCTCGTTGATCGGAGCTTGTATGAGAGGTGCGTTCAGAATTTGTGATAGATGATCAACGACCACATTTTGTACACCTCGTTTATCCAGAATTTCCAGGTCAAATTCTTAAAGCAAAAGGATCCACTGAATCAATCGGGTTTTGGTTTCATGAGGTATTTTAGTACCGAGTAATCCGTGAAAATCACCGTCTTCGAGCCTAACAAGTATGGCCGGAACTTTTCTAACTCAAAGACAACGGCCAAGAATTCCTTCTCGGTTGTTGTATAATTCTGTTGGGCGTCATTCAAGGTCCTACTCGAGTAGTAAATCACATGCTGCCTATTGTCAATGCGTTTTCCTAGAATAGCGTCAATAGCAAAATCAGAGGCATCACACATGATTTCAAATGGTTGTGCCCAATCAGGATCAGAAATAATAGGCGCAGAAATAAGTTCTTTCTTAAGCTTCGCCCATGACTTGAAACATTCATCATTAAAATTGATGGGCACGTCCTTTGCGAGCAGGTTGGTTAAGGTTTAGCGATCTTGCTAAAATCCTTAATGAACTATCGGTAGAACCCAGCATGCCCTAGAAAGGATCTAACAGCCTTGATGCTTTTGGGTGGAGGAAGCTTAGCAATCACTTCTACTTTTGCCCTGTCCACTTCAATGCCTCTCCTTAAAATTTCATGGCCTAAGACAATCCCTGTCTCACCATGAAGTGACATTTCTCCCAGTTCAGAGTTAGGTTCTCTTCCTTGCATCTTTGTATAAACAACTCAAGATGATGAAGACTGTAACACCCTGAAATTCTAAATCTTAATTTAATCTTGTTAAAGGGGATAAACTGATTATCTGAGATGACCAAATTAAGCGAGTATAACAATAGATGTTTAGAAATCCCGTAAAACAATATTTTGAAAGTGGAAAATATGGGTATTCGCCATATATACATATGTTCCTATCTATGTTTGTTATGTATATGTAAAACTTGTGAACATGGTCATTCTTCTATGAATACTTGCACATATATATTTTGTACTTTTTAATATATTGTTCACACACATATATATAATAAAGTGGCATGTGAGTACATTGTGTAAATATAAGAAAATGAAGCAAATACCAAAATAAATAAATAAATAAAAATAAAAATACAACCATGAGAATTATTTTATTATTTTTAGAGTTAGTGGAGAAAGTAGGTGTGCATGGCATGGGTAGATGGAGGGCTATGATTAGCCTTGAAGTGTGTGTGTACGTGGCAAGATGAGGGAAGAGAGAGGTTGTGGATATATTTAATACATTTTTATGAGAGGGGGGTTTGTGTAAATGGGGAGACAATTAATCTCTCATTCATCTCCTTCCATCTCCCATTTTCAACCTAAGAAACCCATGTAAAGAATCTCAAATAGAACCCCTCTAAATCTCTTTCCAACCTTCAATTACCTTTTTTTAATCTCACTCTCTCCCTCTGCTCCCCTCCCTCTCTTGTTTGGAACCGGGAGCACCCGCCTACACCCGGCGGCCGGCGGTGGAGCGATGGCCGGGCCAGTGGTGGAGCGGCGGCAAGTGGGAGCAACGATGATAGCAAGGAGGAACAAGAATGTGAGGGAGATTCTATCTTGATTAAACCTAATTTCAATTTTCTCAAATTTAGAAAATTTTGATCATGTTATGATCCACCTCTAATAATTAATTTGTATTGCTTTGAAACTCTTGTAATCAAAAATCAGTTGTGAGAGAGATTTCTCTTGATCCATGTTCTTCAATAGTTCTTATAATTTCTTAAGTAAATGCTTGTTATAAGAAAAATGGTAGATCTTTTATTTTGTGAGATTAAGAAATGAATGGGGTTAAAATGATGATGGATCAAGTTTATAGGTAGGATTATAAATTTTCAAGTCCATAGTTTGATTATGATTCTGAATGGGTGGAAATGTTAAAGAATAAGTCATGAATTCTATAAATTTTAGCACTCTTGAAATAGGGCATAAATCTGTCAAACACTGTAATTTGTAAATATTAGTTCAGTTCATTTGCATTTTAAGAACAATGGGTATCATGTAATATACTGTTGGAAAGATAATCGAATCTACTTTTCAATAGCTTTTGCGGTGTCCCAATTGAAGGTCTGTGCTGAAAATTATTGTCAAAATTCGATAGGCTAGTCAAGATTTTTAAGTTGTAGAATTTTTTTTATGATTGAGGAGTTTCTGAATTTTCTTTTACTAGTTAACTTAATTATAAATGTCATTTTATAAACTATTAGAAAGATGATAGTATCTCTAAGTACATGAATTTTAACCCGCATTGGTTGGACATTAGGAATCCTTTGAGAAACAAAAGAAAGTATAAATCATGTTGGAAATTAGTTTCCTCCCTATGAATTACCGTTAAGGGAGGCTTATGAGAATTTTAGGAATAAATAAAGAGACATGTTGAGTTAAGTATAGAACTGAATACGCTCCCATAATGAATGTTGATGTTCCATAACTATTATGTGCACAAGTAAAGATCCTCTCGTCGAGGTTCATGTATAACGCTTTGTATTTCAAATATTCAAGTGGTATGTTTAGATTCTTACAAATAAATTTTATTTCTAAAATCTTATTCTTTCCCTTGTAGATGGTAGTTGGTATGTGCTGTTTCTTTTATTTTTAGGAATATTCCTTCATGTATAATGTGTGTGTGAAGTACACATCTCTCTACATTTTATAATAGCATATGGGGTTATATTCTTTTACGATATAAATTTTATATGTTTGAATCTATTTAAGAATTACCCCCAGGATCTGCCCTCGTAAATAATTAGAAAGAAATAATAAAGATTTTGAGTGATCTTTGTGGTGTCCTCAATGAAATTCCTACTTTAACCAGTCATCATATGACATTCAAGTGTTCAGAATCAAAATTATAGAAACGTTGTAGGAGTTGAGATGATCTTCACACTTAAATACATGTGCAAATATCATCATTTCTCAGTATTGTTGTATATATCTCGAAAATCAAAATCGATAAATCTTGGACTTCTTATAAGGACACAACTTCTGGGATTGTTATTCACACAGTAACTTGATACTGATATTGGCCTTTAGGATGTCATCGTGACAACATGTATTCTTTTCTTCTAGTTCAGACTCCAGCACCCCTCTGGGGCTAAGGAAGTTAGAAATAAAATACCAAAATATAATTATCCACTGATATCATTTGAGTGTAATTAAAAATAAATTAAATACTTCTTCTCTTATGATCATATTATTTTTGTTTAAGTTCATTGGGCGAGGAAAGTTAGAAAGAAATTTAATTCTTGAGCATCGTGACATGAGTAATCCCAACCTTATTTCTATCCTTGAATCTAATAATACGCGGTTTAAGTTGACCAAACAAACTCTGGTAAATCTTTTATGTTGGGTTTGAAGCAAGTGATTTATGATAACATGACTAACTTTAAAATCTGGACACATCTAACTTTCGTAGTCTGCAAGAGCCAGATTTTAGAATTAGCTTTCATTTCTTCTATATCTGAGTTGTCCACACATCTCTTGGTATGTAGTTTATTATTCTTATTGAGAACTCGTTACCCTTAGATGCTCTCTTGAGTAATTGTATGACAAATTAGTTAAGAACAGAACTAGTCCTTTGATACAATTAACCTTCCACTCTTCCGAGTGATCAGTTGTCTCAATATCTAGATTGGCAAACTTCATTTAATTAAAGTTGATTTTTTTTCCTTTTTCCTTTCAGTTTCTTTTGGTTCTAGTGATAGTGATTGGTGTTAGTTTGTGTTCTAGAATTCAAGTCTAGTTACATTAAGGATTTGGTGAGAGAGCTGAAAGTCATATCCTTATGGAGTATGAATAGAAGTAAGGTTAGAAATGAACCTTGATATAATTGAATGGCACCCGTAGATATCTACGTATGATAAATTACATACAAAAATTTAATGGTTGATATTGCTTAAGAGTCGACTGTTGGTCCCGAGATATGATGCCAATTGCGGAACTTTCTCTGTTGGCACTTATGGATCTAAAATACAAAGTCAACACAAATACTAAACAAAGAAGGATTAAGTTGAACAAATAAATAAACTTGCAATAAAGGAAATCAAATCTCAGAAAAGTTTAGACAAACGCAAACACGAGAGATTTATCCTGGTTCGGTTCTCATGACCTACATCCAGTTCCCAATCCACCCGCTTGAGATTTTCCTTTATCCTTGATTTTGTACACCCAAAATCACAACCATGCACACCACTTGACAATTCGCCTTTGCCAAATGTGTACACCTTCTCTTCCACCAAGAGAAACACCTTCTCTTCCACCAAGAGAACAAACTTCACCTTGTACAACTGCTTCTACACCAAGAAGACACCCGTGTACAATGATTGCTTTGAGTATTACAACACTTTCCTATAAGCCTTGGTACTGTGTATGAATGTGGACATGGTCTAGTATAGGAGAAACTTCATAGAACTTCGTTAGAGAATCAGAATTTGGTGAAGAACTGAAGTGGGAACAGTTTTCAGGATTGACAGAATTTTTGACCTTAGAAAACTGAAGATTAGGATTGGTATTTGGCCTTAGGATTAACCACCCTATTTATAGCTGCACTCTAGGGTAAGTTAGGGTAGTTACAGGTGCAATTCAAATGTTTGAAACGTTGGAAAACGTTGCATAAAAGACCAGATAACAGAAACTGTCCAACGGTCAGAAACTGCCTATAGTCGACTTGCCTTTTGAGTTAGTCAACTATACAAGGCAATTTTCCAAAGAGTAGTCGGCTATGTTTGAGTATAAGTCGACTAGGTCATGAATAGTTCGAGTGACAGATTTCTGGATAACTGAATCAAGTCGACTGCAACTAACATCTAAGTCGACTAGGCCAGGGATTAGTCGACTAGGGGCATAGGATTAGTCGACTATAAAGGTCTATTAGTCGACTATGTCTTCTGTCAAGTCCACTAACAGGACAAACAGAGAGTTGGGTCTAAATTGAGACACAGGATTAGTCGACTAGGAGTTGGGTCAAGTCGACTACACAAGTGATTAGTCGACTAATAGGGACTATAAGTCGACTATAAGTGTATGATATGTGTGTGTGTATCAAGGCTTTTGACATGCTATTTCACAATTACAAACCACATCATATCAAGTCTCTTTTGGGACATCTTGATCATGAAGAACTCTTGATTCGTCATGTGTTAGAGCTCCAAATGAAATGCTTCACAAAGTCTACATCAAAACAAGTTCCAACATTCTCCCCCTTTTTGATGATGACGCTTTGTGTGCACAAGTGCTCCCCCTGCAGAAAATATGTTATATTTTCCTCCCCCTGCAGAAATTGGGTTATAACAGATAGAGAAATACTTTGTTCTCCCCCTGAAACAAATATATCATTAGAATGTATATATATATATATTCTTATCAACTTTTATATGCTACCTGCAAGATAAACGTTAGATGGTACCAAAAAGTAAAACATTTAACCTTTAGGAGTCCAAATCCATTTAGAATTTGGTTTCCACCTGTTAGTATACACATAATTGCATGAATCACATATATCATGAATGTATGATGCTATATAGACATTTTTATCATGAATACTTAAATTCTTAGGAACCCATATAAACTTATTTTTCTTAGACTTTCTTTTTACAAAAGAATCATATGGATTACTACAATATGAAGATTTTTCAACAAATCCAATACCATAACTATTATGTGACAACTTCCGAAAAGATAATAAATCATTCAACTTTTCTTTTCCTTGATTGAACTTAGTCACATTTTGCAAAATATCTTCATATTCTTTTTGAAAACTGAAATATCCTTATCTAAAATAGAAATCCTTTTATTCAAAGACTCAGTTTCCTTTTTAAGAAAAATGTTCTCTTTTATAAACTTCTCATTATCATTTTTCAAAAATGATATGACTTTTTTAAACTTATCTTGTTGTGAATTTATAGAAGATACTTGTAAAGCATAACATGAATTTTCCTTTAAAAGTTCTTCATTTTCTTTTGATAAAACTTTATTTTTCAGTTTTTCATGCTTTAGATCATTAAACAATTCATGAAATGCATCAGAAAGTTCAGTAAATGATACCTCATCATCTTCTATGGCCATGTAACATAGGTTGACACGTTCAGTGGATTCTTCTTCGTCAGAAGATGAGGAATCACTGTTCTCCCATGAGGCTTCATAGTTTTTCTTTTTTCTGAACTTTTTGCTCTTGTATTTGCTTTTATTCTTGAGCAAAGGGCAATCCATCTTCATATGACCTGGTTTATTGCAATTAAAGCATTTAAATTTACCTTGCTTTAGGAATCTCTTGAATTTCTTTGAAAGCATTGCCATCTCCTCTTCATCTTCAATTGAATCGTCTGTGTCGGAGGATGCATGGAAGGCAAGTTCTTTCTTCTTTGAGTGGTGTTGTCGTTCATCCTTCTTTCTTTCTTCTAACTACACTTCATATGCCATTAGATTACCGATTAGGTTTTCTAATGTCATAGTTGAGAGATCATTCGCCTCTTCAATTGCGGTTGTCTTCTTCTCCCATTCTGGTGTGAGTGCACGAAGGATCTTACGAACTCTTTCAACTTGGGTGTAGTCCTTTCCAGGGATGCTAAAGAATTGGTAATGTCGGTGAATCTTGTAACAATTTTGGATATGGTTTCATTCTCCTCCATTTTGAATAATTCAAACCTGTGGACAAGAACAGATATTTTAGACTCCTTAACTTTATTTGTGCCTTCGTGTGTTACCGAAAGGATATGCCATATTTGATGTGCAGAAGTGGCTGTTGACACTCTGTTTAATTCTTCTTTGGTTAATGCACAGAACAAGGCATTCATTGCTTTGGCGTCAAGGTTCGCATTCTTCTTTTGATCCTCACTCCAAGCGCTGTAGTTGGTTGTGGTTCGGTGTACGATGCTTCAACGATGTTCCAAAGTTCGTAGTTGAGCAATTGTAAGTAGATCTTCATTCTACATGATTGGGAAAGAGTAATGTAGAGTTATTACACAAGTATTCAATTAAAGAAGAAAGGTTTAGAGTTAACCTTGGTGCTCGTTTACTCCACAAATGTATTCAAAGATCAATATACCCTTTCCAATCTCCGCTATAGCAATGGCTATACCGGGTCGATTCTCCGGGAGAGCTAGCGATAGAAGCGTTACGGTATGGAGTGAAGAAATGAAAAACGAAATGTCTTCTATGTATTTACACAAATGCAAGAAGCAACATGAAAAGAAGTGATGGATTTGTGCATTATGGAAAAAGAAATCAAAAGAACTTGGGTGAAGTGTGTTGCAAAGAAAGAAAAGCTAGTAAAGAAAGTGTTAGAAAACCTTAGATGAGAAGGTACATGGCTAGCTAACTTTACCTCATTGCTAACTTACTAAACTCAATGGTGATGCTTGATTGCCTCATGTTGATTCATTGGCAATAGGGATATCTTGCTTGTTTGTTCAAGTGTTTTACCGTTATGAAGATGAGTGTTCTCTTGTTCTTAGCTTGAAGCCTCATATGAATTCATTGGCTCTCTAGATAGATGTTCAATGATGAACTCTAGGATTGGTACTCAAAGATGCTAAGTTCGAAGAATCAACATTCATTCAAACATTCAAGACATAACAACAAATTAGCTTGAAGTAGAGAAGTTGTTCTTACAAGTAGCATATGTAGGTGATCCATCTCCATGTTCCATCAAAGGCACTTGTTCTAGACAAGGCTCTAAATGAGGCACACATGAGTCATATGGAGTATGAACAAGCAATTGCCAAGGGAAAGCAACTCTACTTCCTTAGTAAGTAAAAGAAATATCACAATGCAAGTATAAAGACAAGCATCATCCAAAGAGATAGAAGTTAGCTAGGTAAGTTCTTAGCTAGCCATGCAATAGAGATTTAGCTATCCATTACACTAGAAACAAAGCAACTATTCATGATGTAAAGCAATTAGAACTAAAGCAAATGAAATAACACTAGAATGAAAACAAGAAATTAAAGCAAAGTAAAGTAAAGCATACTAGAGGTTGCAAAGAGATGAATGGAGCTCTTTTGATAAATCCTTGCCTACAAGAATGTCACTTTCTTGATACAAGCTTTCAAACAGCACTCTCTCTCTCACTTTGTCAAAATCTCTAGGAGGTAGAAGATGAAGACTAAAAACCTAGGAGAAAACAAAATACAAGAATTTCCCCTATTTTCTTCTCTCTCTTCTCTCACTTTCACACACAGACCCTGGTCCTCTATTTATAGCCATCCATGAGGAGGATCTAGAGCCCTGGCCGTTGGCGCAAAATCCGGGCTCCAACTGCCTCCAAACCGCCGCAGATACGCGGGAATATCCCAGTTTTGGCGGCAAAATCTGGGCCGTTGAGCCCAGATTTTCTGTTGTGATTTGGTTGTTAGGTGGTTATCCACGTGGCCTTCTGGAAGATCCAATTGGCGCGCAGATCTCAACTGAATCCAAATTCAAATCTTGGGCTCTTTTTTTGGGCTTATGAATTTAATCACTTTAATTATTGCTAATTAAAGTGATTAATGGGCTTTTTCTCTTTTAAGTTGTGGACCTGTAAAAATAGAGAGAAAAGGGGTTAAAAATCACATTTTTTTTACAATATGCATAATATGAAAGTGGTAAAATATGCAAATATGTATAACAATCACACCCCCATACCTAGCTTTTGCTCGTCCTCGAGCAAAAAAGAAAGAAAAGAAAGAAAAAGAAAATCTTAACTAATTTATTACACCACTTTCGTAGGTGACACGATTGCACTGAGCATGTGCAACAAGCCGTTAAACCTCTAGGTTACCCTAGAGGAGGAGTGTTGTCTCCTGAGGGTTTTCAGCGGATTGCACCCACAAAATCCATAAAGAAAAATAAAAGGGTTAGTGAAATTTTTGATCCATGTTTTAAAGATTCTAACTTGATCTATAGGTTTCAGGTTACTCTAAACTTTTCATTCTTCTTATAAGTATCTATTTGGAGTTTTGTTTTCAGCTTAGGTTAAGATTTTAGGGAAAAGATCAAAATCAGATTTTGCATCAATCCTAGGATATATACATCTATAAATATGAAGGATCTTTCTTAGACTAAGTTTATTTATTTACTAATATATATAATATTTTTTTTATTTTTTTTATTTATTTATGTTTATTTATTTACATTTCCTTAGCATCCTTAGGCTTTCTAGTTTACCCTTGTATCGAGCCTTTAACCGATGACTCCCAAACCAGATGGTCTTAGGGCACCAGATGAGAAAACATCCCTCAGGTTTAAGGTCTCGAGTAAAAAAGGCCACGAAGGAATTTAAGGACTTAACCGCCTTTAGGCGTGATAGGCAATGCTTCTTGAGGCACGGCTAACCAGCTTAGTCAGTGGCTAAGTATTTATTATTTATTTATGTACATCTTTTTTTTTATTACATATATGTGTAAATAAAATCACAAAGTCTTTGATTAATCCTTCAATATGTTAAATGTTTATATCTAAAGAAAGAATTAAAATCTAGTAATTTTTCTAATCTTTTATTACTTAACCTAAAAATCTAACAAAACTCCTCTTTTCAACTTATAATTAGAAATCTTAATTTAGAGCTTCCTTGATCCCTAAATTTCAAATTTGATTCTTTAAACATGGATCAAAGAATTTCTATTTTTTTATATTTTTTATATTTTTCTAAAAGGAAAAGTAAAATCTAACAAGAAAGTGGAAAATCTATAAAGAAAGGTAAAATCTAAAAGAAAATGAAAAGTCCTAAAAAATAAAAGGCCTAAAAAAAATGAAAAATCCTATGTTAGTATCTACCCCCCCATACCTATCTCATGCATTGTCCCCAATGCATCCAATATGAAATGATGCATGAAATAGGTAAAGGACAAAACTACTCCCTCTGTCGTTTAGGACCCGCGGTGGAGCTAGGTCCAGCCGATTGTGATCTTCTCAACGCAGCCTCCATACTACTTAGCCGAGAGGATTGCTCCTCTACCCTTTTCCTAAGCCGGACCTGCCCTTTGAAAATCTTCTTCATGCCTTTCCAGATAGTGGACATGAAGGCTCGTGAATCAGTAGGGGGTTCCTGCCTCCAAAATTGAGGCTCATCAATTTTTTCTAAACTCTCCTCCGAATCAAGCTCCACAGGTTCATTTTCAGGCTGAGCAATAGGTGTCCAAAGTGCATGCAAGCAACCATTATATGAGCTTGTGGGTCTCTCTACAGTAGCAAGCACTTGGTCAAATGTATTAAAGACAGCGTCTGAGATAAATTGTTTACACAGACGTGTGATTAAGATAGCATGGGAATGCTTTGCACCCCGAGTGCGGGAGGAATTGTCAAGAATGGCACGGAAGATGGCCCGATTCAAACAGACCGTGTGGTTATGTGTCATTAAATCATGGATTACCTGTAACACGGGTCTGTTAAAGGAAGATTGGTGCTCAATCCCAAAAATATTGCGTTGGACCCAGCGTCCAATGCAATGAACATTTCGAAAGGACGTGTTGGCGGTCTTGAATTGTACAACGGACCCCCATGAGGGGCATATAATCTACCAATGGCAAGGGGTCGGTATGGTGGGGATGACTGGGGACATTAGGATTTCAGCAATAAGTGGGATGGTGACAAAGATATCACCGAATGGCATGTGAGATACAAATTGGTATGTGTCATGATTCACAGATGCTTGATCAATTGAATTGTAAAAGGTAGTGACAAGATCGGGGCAATAGTATGCATCGTGCTCATTGTTATCATAGACCAAAGAGTACCAATTCCAAGCATGTATTCTATCCACAAAAATGTGCCCATACCCCCTACTGTCATTCAAAAGTATAGAAAAATCCCTTTCCACATACAAATTCGGTGCCATATATGCTAATGGAATGTAAAGCAAAGGATTTGAGATAGGAAAATGCAAACCACCCCCGGAGATCGTGGGGGGAAATCCAAAACAGTTGTGCAGAAGGCACCCGAGACAGAATTGGGCAAAGTTACTCTGGATCTGCCACTGGAAGTAGAAATCAGCCAGGCAGAATTTTTCTGGGCGCCAGAAGTGGCCGGAGTGCGGTGGATCTGCGGCTGGAAGTGGGTTTTTGCGGCAGAACAGAAGAGTCTGGTGAAGGGGAAAGTTGGCAGAGGTCGGCTCTTGAGGGTGGTTCTCAGATCTGAAAGGAAGTCTGCAGTTGAGGGAGAAAGAGTTGGTGAGGAGAGTATTTATAGGGGTAGGTAAAAATGGGATTTCCAAATTTATCCCTAGGTCAAAGGTATATTTACAACCCTAGGTCAAAAGAGTTTGGAAATGAAAGGAATCCTAGGGAAGAGAAAATCCTAGGAATGTGAAACAAAAATCCCTAATTTTTTTATTTTATTTATTTATTATTTACAAAAAATGTAAAAGAAAATTATTTACAAGTGTGGTCCCAAAATGATATTCAGGAAAATGCATGGGAAACTATACAGATGGAATTGTCACAAATAAACTGGGTCACAAAGACCCAATTCATGAACTTCGTGTGACACGGGATTAGTGGTAAAGAATGGCTTAAGACGTTGACCGTTCACAGTGAATTTGTTGCCATTATTCGGGTCAAGAATCTCAATTGCACCATGGGAGAAAACTTTTTGAACAATGAATGGTCCTGACCACCTGATTCTCAACTTACCAGGGAAAAAGTGGAGTCGTGAATTGTACAACAGAACCTTTTGTCCTACGACAAAAATCTTTCGGTGAATGGATTTATCGTGAAAAAGCTTGGTTCTGTGTTTAGTGATCCGAGCATTATCATATACCTCGTTTCTCAGCTCTTCAAGCTCAGATAACTGCAACTTCCGTAGAACACCGGCTTTATCCAAATCCAAGTTCAGCTGCTTTAAAGCCCACATAGCTCGGTGTTCTAATTCAACAGGCAAGTGACAAGGTTTCCCAAATACAACTCGATATGGAGACATACCGAGGACAGTCTTGTAAGCGGTCATGTATGCCCATAAGGCATCAGTGAGTTTGATGGACCAATCCTTACGGTTTTGTCCTACAGTTTTCTCCAAAATGAGTTTTATTTGTCTATTCGTGACTTCAACTTGCCCGTTGGTTTGAGGATGATAAGCCGTGGACAATTTATGAGTAATAGAGTATTTTCGCATCAAAGCTTCAAAAGCCCTATTGCAGAAATGACTCCCATTATCGCTTATTATCGCACGGGGGGCTCCGAAGCGAGAGATGATATTTTCTCTTAAAAACTTAATGACAACATGGTTATCATTCGTCCGGGTTGGAATTGCTTCAGCCCACTTGGAAACATAATCTACGGCTACCAAAATGTATTGGTTACCGTAGGACAGAGGAAAGGGTCCCATAAAATCGATACCCCAGAGGTCGAAAATTTCAACTTCCAAGATGGGTGTGAGGGGCATCATGTCTCTTTGTGTGATACGACCCGTCATTTGACACTTATCACAGAGCTTGCAGAAATTATATGCATCCTTAAAGAGAGTGGGCCAGTAGAATCCACTCTGAAGCACTTTCTCAGCAGTTTTCCGTGGACCAAAATGTCCACCGCAAGCTAACTTGTGACAGAATGTCAAAACGCTCTGATGTTCATCCTCAGGAAGGCATCTACGTATGATTTGGTCAGGACAGTATTTGAATAAATATGGTTCATCCCAAAAGAAGAACCGCATTTGGCGCAGAAAACGGTGTTTTTCTTGTCCTGACCAATGAGAAGGTATTTGCCTGGTAGCAAGGTAGTTCACTATATCAGCATACCAGGGCTCTCCACATATCTCAAAAATATGCTCGTCAGGAAAATCATCATTAATCGGTATTCTCTCTTTAGGTGCATTTGGGATTCTCGACAAATGATCTGCTACCACATTCTCAACGCCCTTTTTATCTTTAATCTCCAAATCAAACTCTTGCAAAAGAAGTATCCATCGAATCAGTCTTGCCTTAGCATCCTTCTTTTGCATCAATTATTTTAGGGCGGAGTGATCAGTGAAAATAACTGTTCTGGACCCTAGCAGATATTGACGAAATTTCTCCAACGCAAAGACAACCGCTAAAAATTCCTTTTCAGTAGTTGTGTAATTGAGTTGGGCATCATTCAGCGTTCTGCTAGCATAATAGATTACGTGTTGCCTATTATCAATACGCTGTCCTAAAACAGCGCCTATAGCAAAGTCAGAAGCATCACACATAATCTCAAAAGGTTTGGTCCAATCTGGTGCAGATATGATCGGTGCAGAGACAAGTCTACTTTTAAACTCCTTCCATGATTTTTGACATTCCTCATCAAAGATGAAGGGTACATCCTTTCCTAAGAGATTTGTCAAGGGTCTTGCAATGTTGCTAAACCCTTGAATAAATCGCCTATAGAAACCGGCGTGCCCTAAGAATGATCGAATGTCCTTTAAGCACGTCGGTTTAGTGAGCTTTGTTATGACTTCCACTTTGGACTTGTCTACCTCGATTCCTATTCTTGATACCTTATGCCCAAGCACGATTCCTTGCCTGACCATAAATGACACTTTTCCCAGTTAAGTGTCAAATTTTTCTCCATACAGCGTTGTAACACCAACTTTAAATGGTACAAGCATTGCTCAAAGGAATCCCCATAGATCGAAAAATCATCCATAAAAATTTCCAAAAATTTCTCTACCATGTCTGAAAAGAGGCTCAACATGCAACGTTGAAAAGTTGCAGGAGCATTGCAAAGACCGAAGGGCATCCTTCGGTAAGCAAATGTTCCAAAGAGACAGGTGAAGGTAGTCTTCTCTTGGTCTTCGGGAGCAATTGGGATCTGATTATATCCTGAATATCCATCCAGGAAACAATAGTACTCGTGTCCCGCCAATCTCTCCAGCATTTGATCAATAAATGGAAGTGGAAAGTGGTCTTTACGTGTGGCGGTATTCAACTTCCTGTAATCAATACAAACTCGAATCTTCGTTGGAAGACGTGTTTGTATCAATTCTTTATTCTCATTTTCCACCACCGTAAATCCAGCTTTCTTAGGCACAGTATGAACTGGACTTACCCATTGACTATCAGATATGGGATAGATAATCCCATTGTCTAATAGTTTCAATATCTCAGATCTAACAGCTTCTTGCATAATGGGGTTAAGTCTACGCTGTGGGTCTCGTTTAGGCTTGGCATCTTCCGTCAAGTGAATTCTATGTTGGACAATGGAAGGACTAATCCCCTTGATATCAGCCATGGTCCAACCAATGGCCTCTCTATTTTACCTTAACACAGTCAGAAGGTCCTCTTCTTGTTGTTCAGTAAGATTGGATGCAATTATTACAGGAAAGGATTCCTTCTCATCCAAGTATTTGTACTTGAGATGATCGGAAAGAGCCTTAAGCTCAGAAGAAGGTACCGGATCTATCACAGGTTGCTCATGGTGCAAGGGAAGAATAGGGGTAGAATTAGTTGTCCGTTCAACATTTGTTCCAACAATCTGATCCAGGTTGAAGTCATCCGACTCCAACTCAAACTCCTCTTTAGACTCATACTCCACCTCGTCCACATGTTCACTGGTCAAACCCTCAATCAAATTTACTTCGAAGGAATCATTGTCCACATCCCTTGGCTGCTTCCCCAGATGGAAGACATTCACCTCTTTCGTCATATCTCCGAACGTTAACCGCATCGATCCATTTCTACAATTGATTATTGCATTTGCGGTGGCTAAGAAAGGACGTCCGAGAATGACGGGTGTTTGCGCTCTGTGATTTTGTACGGGCTGTGTTTCAAGAACAACAAAGTCCACGGGGTAAATAAATTCCCCGACCCGTATCAAAACATCTGTAATTTCCCCCTTTGGAATCTTTACAGAGCGGTCAGCCAATTGGATAGTCATCTGGGTTGGACGAAGGTTGCCTAACCCTAACTGCTGATAGACGAAAAAAAGGGAGAAGATTGATGCTCGCACCCAAGTCTAGCAAAGCCCTATTTATGGTGGTCTGCCCTATGATACAAGAAATGGTAGGGCTTCCTGGATCTTTGTACTTCACAGGGATCGGACCATTGAGCAGTTCACTTATGTTGGAAGCCAAAAAGACTTTTTTAGGGACATTTGCTTTCCTCTTTTTAGTACACATTTCTTTCAAAAACTTGGCGTGGGATGGGACTTGTTGAATGGCATCTAAGAGAAGGACATTGATTTGTACTTGGTTGAATATCTCTCTTATCTTCTCCATGTGAGCATTCATCTTATGATTTGTAAGCCTATTTGGGAATGGGACAACAGGCTTATATATTTGCTCTTCAACTTTCTCTTTTCCTTTTGACTGAGAAGTGGATGGTTGTGTGCTTGATGAAGGATTGTCTTGCATGGGTTGAATTGGAACAGAAGGTGGTGACACAGATTTGGGAGACTGATTTGAAACCTTGTTATCTACACGTTTTCCAGATCTAAGGATTTGAATGGCTTGGCATTGGCTGGGTCCCAAGTCTTCAACTTCGTGCAGAGGAAAATGGGCTTTGGGATTGGGCACAGGTTGGCTAGGTAGCATTCCTTTTTGCCTTTCAGTCAAAGAGTTAGCCAACTGCCCTATTTGAATTTGCAATTTGTTCATGTCCTGCTGCTGATTGTTCATCATTGAAGTTTGGTTCTTAGATAAGGTCTCTATCATTTTCTCCAAATCAGAAATTCTTTTGTCTGAAGGATTGGGTGGTGGATGATGCTGAAATTGGGGCTGAAAATTTCCTTGGTATGGCACAGGATTTTGATATGACTGGAATCTGGGTGGACTCTGGTATGAATGAACATTTGGTGGGTTCTGGTGGTAAGTCTGTGGATGAGACTGAGCAGGGTATTGTTGTGGAAATGGTTGTCTCGGCTGCTCAGGGCCAGACTGACTCCAAGAGAAATTCGGATGGTTTCGCCATCCCGGATTATAGGTTTTGGAGTAAGGATTGTAAGTGGGTCTGGTGTACGTGGCATTTGTACTCTCCTGAAACATTTGAGTTTGATAAACTTGACACTCCTCAAACAGATGATTCAGATCATGGCAGTAGGTACAACCCGGATTAACAACAGATGGGTTGACCTGATTCACAGCAGAGTTTTCCCTGGACTCTAGCAACTCAATCCTCTTCATTAACTGAGTTATCTTAGCTTCTGCAGCTATTGAGGATTCTATGGAATGTAAACCAGTTCTGAAAGTTGTGGGTGCAGATTTCTCAGTACATGATTCCCACTGGACTGTCTTTTCAGCTAATGCCTCAAAAAGATCCCAACCATGATCTTCATCCTTCTTTAAGAATTCTCCTTGACACATGGTTTCAAGGAGCGTCTTAGTCTGATAATCAAGCCCATCATAGATAATCTGGCACTGGCGCCATTTTTCTATACCGTGTTGGGGACACAGGGCTACTAGGTCTTTGAAGCGCTCAAAATACTTCAAAAACGGTTCATTGGCTTCTTGTTTGAATTGCATTATATTCTTCCTCATAAGGGCTGTCTTATGGATAGGATAAAACTTTTTAAGAAAGACCTTAACGAAATCATCCCAAGAAGAAATTGAGCTAACTAGGAGATTATAAAGCCACTTCTTAGCGATATCCTTAAGTGCAAAAGGTATAAACCTAAGTCTGACAGCATCCTCGGTCAACTGGAAAATTCTCATCATAAGGCATACTTCTTCAAACTCTCGGATGAAGAAGTACGCATCCTCAGATTCAAGGCCATGGAATCGTGGAAGTGTGTTTATGAACTGGGGCTTCAACTCAAAGTTATTTTCATTAGTGTTTGGGAGGAGAATGCACGATGGAAGTGATGTGCGAATCGGATAGAACTTGTCCTGCAACGAAACGTTGGTGGTCATGATTGTGTCGAGTGGTGGTGTATGTGGCAGTGTAGAAGTTCTTACAAGCCTAGCAGAATTTGGATCTCGATACCACTCTTGCATACAATTACACAATCAACGTGCACCTTTCACACAGGCGGAAAATGAAAAAATAACAATCAAGAAAAAGAAAAAATCAATCCAAGCTTTCTAGGTTTCCTTGACCTAGACGACTCCTAACTTTAGATCGTCCACAGGAGGTTTGGTGTAGACTTTGACTATAAGCAAATCAGCCAGGGAAGGGTAAGGTTGGTGGGAGGTTTTCCGTCAGAGACGTTCCTTAATTAAGTAACCAACAACCTTCGGGCTTTCGGCCCTCAACCCCTTTCCTAGACACTGATTTTACAAAAGTCACTTTCCAACACTTTTCCCCCTTTGGATAATCTCCTAAGTGAGTCCGGATGTCCCTAGGGCCAACGTCTAGCAATTTTTAATTAGAAGCTTAGGATTGTGAGTGCGTGGGAAAATGATTTTTGGGCAAAGGAAGGGGTGATAAAATCCCCACCTTATCTTTTTTATGGGTGATGCCCTTAAAGTTGATTTGTGCAAGTGTACGATATCAACAAACAAGGTTCACTCAAAGCTTAATTAAATCAAACAAAGAGTGAGTCCTAGTCTATATGCTATGCTTACGTACCTTGTCTCCAGCACTCTTCAACAGTAAATGTAAAGGAATTGAAAAGACACGTGCCTAATATGCAAATGTCTAAACAATTATCTTAACTTGCAACAAATTTTTTACTGTTGATTAGCAGTTATCAGGTGAAGCAAACAAGATTTAAAGTGTTGCAGCAACTGTATTTTGCAGAGAAGCAAGCCCTGCAGAAAAATGGTCAGTAGTCAACTCTTCCTTGCCGCAATTCTGCGGCAAAATCCCAGAATTTGCGGCAATTCAGAGGGATCCTGGTCTCTGCTTTCAAGAGCAGAGGCCCAGGTCCACTTATGTGTTTCTGCAATGCAAGATTTACTGTTTCTTCAACCTGTACCTGCAACAGAGAAGAGTATTCGTTTAATTCTTCACTTGAAAACAAATACCGTTGCTCTCCCCGGCAACGGCGCCAAAAATTTGATTGGGAAAGAGTAATGTAGAGTTATTACACAAGTATTCAATTAAAGAAGAAAGGTTTAGAGTTAACCTTGGTGCTCGTTTACTCCACAAATGTATTCAAAGATCAATATACCCTTTCCAATCTCCGCTATAGCAATGGCTATACCGGGTCGATTCTCCGAGAGAGCTAGCGATAGAAGCGTTACGGTATGGAGTGAAGAAATGAAAAACGAAATGTCTTCTATGCATTTACACAAATGCAAGAAGCAACATGAAAAGAAGTGATAGATTTGTGCATTATGGAAAAAGAAATCAAAAGAACTTGGGTGAAGTGTGTTGCAAAGAAAGAAAAGCTAGTAAAGAAAGTGTTAAAAAACCTTAGATGAGAAGGTACATGGCTAGCTAACTTTACCTCATTGCTAACTTACTAAACTCAATGGTGATGCTTGATTGCCTCATGTTGATTCATTGGCAATAGGGATATCTTGCTTGTTTGTTCAAGTGTTTTACCGTTATGAAGATGAGTGTTCTCTTGTTCTTAGCTTGAAGCCTCATATGAATTCATTGGCTCTCTAGATAGATGATCAATGATGAACTCTAGGATTGGTACTCAAAGATGCTAAGTTTGAAGAATCAACATTCATTCAAACATTCAAGACATAACAACAAATTAGCTTGAAGTAGAGAAGTTGTTCTTACAAGTAGCATATGTAGGTGATCCATCTCCATGTTCCATCAAAGGCACTTGTTCTAGACAAGGCTCTAAATGAGGCACACATGAGTCATATGGAGTATGAACAAGCAATTGCCAAGGGAAAGCAACTCTACTTTCTTGGTAAGTAAAAGAAATATCACAATGCATGTATAAAGACAAGCATCATCCAAAGAGATAGAAGTTAGCTAGGTAAGTTCTTAGCTAGCCATGCAATAGAGATTTAGCTATCCATTACACTAGAAACAAAGCAACTATTCATGATGTAAAGCAATTAGAACTAAAGCAAATGAAATAACACTAGAATGAAAACAAGAAATTAAAGCAAAGTAAAGTAAAGCATACTAGAGGTTGCAAAGAGATGAATGGAGCTCTTTTGATAAATCCTTGCCTACAAGAATGTCACTTTCTTGATACAAGCTTTCAAACAGCACTCTCTCTCTCACTTTGTCAAAATCTCTAGGAGGAAGAAGATGAAGACTAAAAACCTAGGAGAAAACAAAATACAAGAATTTCCCCTATTTTCTTCTCTCTCTTCTCTCACTTTCACACACAGACCCTGGTCCTCTATTTATAGCCATCCATGAGAAGGATCTAGAGCCCTGGCCGTTGGCGCAAAATCCGGGCTCCAACTGCCTCCAAACCGCCACAGATACGCGGGAATATCCCAGTTTTGGCGGCAAAATCTGGGCCGTTGAGCCCAGATTTTCTGTTGTGATTTGGTTGTTAGGTGGTTATCCACATGGCCTTCTGGAAGATCCAATTGGCGCGCAGATCTCAACTGAATCCAAATTCAAATCTTGGGCTCTTTTTTTGGGCTTATGGATTTAATCACTTTAATTATTGCTAATTAAAGTGATTAATGGGCTTTTTCTCTTTTAAGTTGTGGACCTATAAAAATAGAGAGAAAAGGGGTTAAAAATCACATTTTTTTACAATATGCATAATATGGAAGTGGTAAAATATGCAAATATGTATAACAATCACTACACTTCCAATAGTTGTGGTTGGATCCGTCAAATAGCGGTGGACGTTGTGTAGAATGTCCTTCTTTGAATTGGGATGATGGAAACTCCGTTGCCATCCTTGTTTGGTTGTTGACTTAAACCTGCTCTGATACCAATTGTAGGACCTCGCTCTGATACCAATTGTTGGTTCTGAGATATGATGCCAATTGCGGAACTTTCTCTGTTGGCACTTATGGATCTAAAATATAAAGTCAACACAAATACTAAACAAAGATGAATTAAGTTAAACAAATAAAAAACTTGCAATAAAGGAAATCAAATCTCAGAAAAGTTTAGACAAACGCAAACACGAGAGATTTATCCTGGTTCGGTCCTCGTGACCTACATCCAGTCCCCAAGCCACCCGCTTGAGATTTTCCTTTATCCTTGATTTTGTACACCCAAAATCACAACCATGCACACCACTTGACAAATCCCCTTTGTCAAATGTGTACACCTTCTCTTCCACCAAGAGAACACCTTCTCTTCCACCAAGAGGACGAACTTCACCTTGTATGACTGCTTCTACACCAAGAAGACACCCGTGTACAATGATTGCTTTGAGTATTACAACACTTTCCTATAAGCCTTGGTACAGTGTATGAATGTGGACAAGGTCTAGTATAGGAGAAACTTCATAGAACTTCACTTGAGAATCAGAATTTGGTGAAGAACTGAAGTGGGAACAGTTTTCAGGATTGACAGAATTTTTGATCTTTGAAAACTGAAGATTAGGATTGGTATTTGGCCTTAGGATTAACCACCCTATTTATACCTGCACTCTAGGGTAAGTTAGGGTAGTTACAGGTGCAATTCATGTTTGAAACGTTGGAAAACGTTGCACAAAAGACCAGATAACAGAAACTGTCCAACGGTCAGAAACTGCCTATAGTCGACTTGCCTTTTGAGTTAGTCAACTATACAAGGCAATTTTCCAAAGAGTAGTCGGCTATGTTTGAGTATAAGTCGACTAGGTCATGAATAGTTCGAGTGACAGATTTCTGGATAACTGAATCAAGTCGACTACAACTAACATCTAAGTCGACTAGGCCAGGGATTAGTCGACTAGGGGCAAAGGATTAGTCGACTATAAAGGTTTATTAGTCGACTATGTCTTCTGTCAAGTCCACTAACAGGACAAACAGAGAGTTGGGTCTAAATTGAGACACAGGATTAGTCGACTAGGAGTTGGGTCAAGTCGACTACACAAGTGATTAGTCGACTAATAGGGACTATAAGTCGACTATAAGTGTATGATATGTGTGTGTGTATCAAGGCTTTTGACATGCTATTTCACAATTACAAACCACATCATATCAACTCTCTTTTGGGACATCTTGATCATGAAGAACTCTTGATTCGTCGTGTGTTAGAGCTCCAAATGAAATGTTCACAAAGTCTTCATCAAAATAAGTTCCAACATTCTCCCCCTTTTGATGATGACGCTTTGTGTGCACAAGTGCTCCCCCTGCAGAAAATATGTTATATTTTCCTCCCCCTGCAGAAATTGGGTTATAACAGATAGAGAAATACTTTGTTCTCCCCTGAAATAAATATATCATTAGAATGTATATATATATATATTCTTATCAACTTTTATATGGTACTTGCAAGATAAACGTTAGATGGTACCAAAAAGTAAAACATTTAACTTTTAGGAGTCCAAATCCATTTAGAATTTGGTTTCCACCTGTTAGTATACACATAATTGCATGAATCACATATATCATGAATGTATGATGCAATATAGGCATTTTTATCATGAATACTTAAATTCTTAGGAATCCATATAAACTTATTTTTCTTAGACTTTCTTTTTACAAAAAAAATCATATGGATTACTACAATATGAAGATTTTTCAACAAATCCAATACCATAACTATTATGTGACAACTTTCGAAAAGATAATAAATCATTCAACTTTTCTTTCCTTGATTGAACTTAGTCACATTTTGCAAAATATCTTCATATTTCTTTTTGAAAACTGAAATATCTTTATCTAAAATAGAAATCCTTTTATTCAAAGACTCAGTTTCCTTTTTAAGAAAAATGTTCTCTTTTATAAACTTCTCATTATCATTTTTCAAAGATGATATGACTTTTTCAAACTCATCTTGTTGAGAATTTATTGAAGATACTTGTAAAGCAAACATGAATTTTCCTTTAAAAGTTTTTCATTTTCTTTTGATAAAACTTTATTTTTCAGTTTTTCATGCTTTAGATCATTAAATAATTCATGAAATGCATCAGAAAGTTTAGTAAATGATACCTCATCATCGTCTATGGCCATGTAACATAGGTTGACACGTTCAGTGGATTCTTCTTCGTCAGAAGACGAGGAATCACTGTTCTCCCATGAGGCTTCATAGTTTTTCTTCTTTCTGAACTTTTTGCTCTTGTATTTGCTTTTATTCTTGAGCAAAGGGCAATCCATCTTCATATGACCTGGTTTATTGCAATTAAAGCATTTAAATTTACCTTGCTTTAGGAATCTCTTGAATTTCTTTGAAAGCATTGCAATCTCCTCTTCATCTTCATTTGAATCGTCCGTGTCAGAGTATGCATGGAAGGCAAGTTCTTTCTTCTTTGAGTGGTGTTGTTGTTCATCCTTCTTTCTTTCTTCTAACTGCACTTCATATGCCATTAGATTACCGATTAGGTTTTCTAATGTCATAGTTGAGAGATCATTCGTCTCTTCAATTGCGGTTGTCTTCTTCTCCCATTCTGGTGTGAGTGCACGAAGGATCTTACGAACTCTTTCAACTTGGGTGTAGTCCTTTCCAAGGGATGCTAAGGAATTGGTAATGTCGGTGAATCTTGTAACCATTTCAGATATGGTTTCATTCTCCTCCATTTTGAATAATTCAAACCTGTAGACAAGAACAGATATTTTAGACTCTTTAACTTTATTTGTGCCTTCGTGTGTTACCTGAAGAGTATGCCATATTTGATGTGCAGAAGTGACTGTTGACACTCTGTTTAATTCTTCTTTGGTTAATGCACAGAACAAGGCATTCATTGCTTTGGCATCAAGCTTCGTATTCTTCTTTTGATCCTCACTCCAAGCACTATAGTTGGTTGTTGGTTTGGTGTATGATGCTTCAACGATGTTCCAAAGTTCGTAGTTGAGCAATTGCAAGTAGATCTTCATTCTACACTTCCAATAGTTGTAGTTGGATCTGTCAAATAGCGGTGGACGTTGTGTAGAATGTCCTTCTTTGAATTGGGATGATGAAAACTCCGTTGCCATCCTTGTTTGGTTGTTGACTTGAACCTGCTCTGAAACCAATTGTAGGACCTCGCTCTGATACCAATTGTTGGTCCCGAGATATGATGCCAATTGCGGAACTTTCTCTGTTGGCACTTATGGATCTAAAATACAAAGTCAACACAAATACTAAACAAAGAAGGATTAAGTTAAACAAATAAATAAACTTGCAATAAAGGAAATCAAATCTCAGAAAAATTTAGACAAACGCAAACACGAGAGATTTATCCTGGTTCGGTCCTCGTGACCTACATCCAGTCCCCAAGCCACCCGCTTGAGATTTTCCTTTATCCTTGATTTTGTTCACCCAAAATCACAACCATGCACACCACTTGACAAATCCCCTTTGTCAAATGTGTACACCTTCTCTTCCACTAAGAGAACACCTTCTCTTCCACCAAGAGAACGAACTTCAGCTTGTACGACTGCTTCTACACCAAGAAGACACCTGTGTACAATGATTGCTTTGAGTATTACAACACTTTCCTATAAGCCTTGGTACTGTGTATGAATGTGGACAAGGTCTAGTATAGGAGAAACTTCATAGAACTTCACTAGAGAATCAGAATTTGGTGAAGAACTGAAGTGGGAACAGTTTTCAGGATTGACAGAATTTTTGATCTTAGAAAACTGAAGATTAGGATTGGTATTTGGCCTTAGGATTAACCACCCTATTTATAGCTACACTCTAGGGTAAGTTAGGGTAGTTAAAGGTGCAATTCAAATGTTTGAAACGTTGAAAAACGTTGCATAAAAGACCAGATAATAGAAACTGTCCAACAGTCAGAAACTGCCTATAGTCGACTTGCCTTTTGAGTTAGTCGACTATACAAGGCAATTTCCAAAGAGTAGTCGACTATGTTTGAGTATAAGTCGACTAGGTCATGAATAGTTCGAGTGACATGTTTCTGGATAACTGAGTCAAGTCGACTGCAACTAACATCTAAGTCGACTAGGCCAGGGATTAGTCGACTAGGGGCATAGAATTAGTCGACTATAAAGGTCTATTAGTCGACTATGTCTTCTGTCAAGTCGACTAATAGGACAAACAGAGAGTTGGGTCTAAATTGAGACACAGGATTAGTCGACTAGGAGTTGGGTCAAGTCGACTACACAAGTGATTAGTCGACTAATAGGGACTATAAGTCGACTATAAGTGTATGATATGTGTGTGTGTATCAAGGCTTTTGACATGCTATTTCACAATTACAAACCATATCATATCAACTCTCTTTTGGGACATCTTGATCATGAAGAACTCTTGATTCATCGTGTGTTAGAGCTCCAAATGAAATGCTTCACAAAGTCTTCATCAAAACAAGTTCCAACATCGACTTACTAAAAAACCTACAATTAACAAGTATGTTGAGAAGCCTAACATGAATGGATGAATAATTGATTTCGGACATCAAATATCGAGCATATAAAAAGGGAAAGTATATGTAACTACAAGACATCACCGTGTGGCCTAAGAATGTGTTATGGGAATATTAATAATTATTCGGAGTTGATCTTCGCTTTTTAATTTTTGTTATTGGTACATGTGTGTGTATATATATTCACGCACATAAGTAGTGGTTATTCATAATCGTAATAAAAGATTGAACATTGATTACGTGAATAAGAACCTGACTAGTATAATTAAGATGAGTAGATCACTACAGTGTCAATTGATATCTGCATTATGCATAATATACCGAACCACATGAAATTTTTGAACGTAAAATCGATAAGCGCGGAGGTAAAATTAAAACATTTATTGATGTTTTGTACTATGCATGAACTGGTTGTTATATATGGGCATACGTATTTCTAACTGTTGCATTTATTTATGTATCGGAGGAAGGGGCCGGGCGGGAGCTGGTAGGAGGGGAAAGACGGTGTATGGTTATTCTTATGTATGTGTATATATATTTATATATATATTGGAGGAAGGGGCGGGCGGGAGCCGGTAGGAGGGGGAAGACGGTTTTATTGTTACACATATACACACATGATTATATATTGGAGGAAGGGGCTGGGCGGGAGCCGGTTGGAGTGGGAAGACGGTGTTATTGTTACATACATATATATATATATATATATATTGGAGGAAGGGGCCAGGCGGGAGCCGGTAGGAGGGGGAAGACGGAGAATCTCACGCTTCATTTGTGATTGAGTAAGCATATGAATAATATGCGATGTGTATATTACTAAGTATGATATTTGAATATTGTGGAGTATAGTATGATTATGTGTGATTGTATTATCCATATGGATAAACTATACTTATGGATGATATGGGGTGATCTTGTGATGTTGTATCACCAAGACATATACTTATCCCCATGAAACTTCGATTATGATTGATTGTACTTCATGTATGAGATATCAGTTATGTGGTGATATGTGTTAAAAGTACTTAAAGCAGAATCATACATAAGTTATAATAACTGAGCGTGTATCTTATTGAATTTCTAGACCATGTAATCTGCAGCAGAGAAACTAAAGAAAGTTAAAGAGAATCGATTCTAGAGAAGTCAGACTGTCACATGGATTATATGGATCTTTGTGTTAATTATTCATTATAAGATATCGCTCTCTCCTCATTTCATTTGTTCATCTATACTTGCTAAAATTGTTGAAGAAAAACATGCTTCCTATTTATATTTTCCTTTTCTGATACACTTTGATTCTCTCTCACTGAGCTGTCAAGCTCACTCCCTCCCAGTTTTATGTTTCAGGTCGCAGTATGTCAGAAGACCAGCTTCAGATTTAAGCATTTGTTAAGAATTTTACTATTAATGATTGTATTGGGTTATAATTTAGTTCCTGTTGAAATCCTACTCGATGTATACTGAAAACTTATGTAAGTTTTAGGAGATGAATATGCATGAAGTAAATTAGATTGTGATTATGGTGATGTGTTAGAGTTATAGTTAGATTTGTTTATATATGGATACCGAGGGGAGTACTCTCGGGCATATGTTTCTTTTATTTCATATAAGTAGGCGATGTCAAGCCGAAATTATTATTTGGAGAATAAGCAGGCCGTGGTGAGCCAAACTATTATTATGATCGCATGGGCGATTGTTAACTTTGATCTACATGTTTGAATTGAGAATAAGTGGGCTATTGTTGGTAGAAATTATTGTAAATTGAAATGTATATTTGGGCATGTCAGTATTTACAAGGAAGTGCTGCCGAAATTTAAAGAATTTGGAGATGATTACGATAATCTAACAGTTTAAAAGAATATTTTGTTATTTGGAATTTATGAAATCTGGGCCGTTACAAAGACATTGTTCAAATGAATCTCCGTAGATGGAGTTCCATGAAAATCTCAAGAAAACGTTCCACCATGTCAGAGAACAAACTGAGCAAGCACCGTTGGAATATTACGGGAGCATTGCACAATCCAAAAGGCATGCGTCGATAAGCGAAGGTTCCGAATGGGTAGGTTAACGTGGTCTTTTTTTAATCTTCTAGAGTAATGGGGATTTGATTGTATCCCGAGTACCCATCTAGGAAGCAATATTACTCATGTCCAGCCAAGCGTTCAAGCATTTGATCGATGAAGGGTAGAGGGAAGTGGTTTTTACGGGTAGCTGCATTCAACTTTCTATAGTCGATTGATTGAGCTTGAACCAGCACAAAAATACAGTATTTTAGAACTTCAAAAAAGAGATGTGCAAGTGCTCAATTCTACCGCGATAGCAAGTGGCTATGCGGGTCGTGATCCACAAGGAGGGACTAGAGATGGAAGCTTTTTAGTAAGTCTTCTTTTAAGATATAAAGTTTGATTAAAGTTCTTCTTTGGTTCTTAAAAGGAAAAGAGAAAAAAGTTATAGTTAAGTTAGAAAGAAAACGATAGATGGAGAAGGTGGAGAAAAATGGAGAATGATTATTTATAAAGAAATGAAAAAGGAGTGATGAAAGAAGTGGGTGTTGGTGATCTAAACTAAAGAAATA
Source organism: Agave tequilana (assembly GCA_038442645.1). Lineage (NCBI taxonomy): Eukaryota > Viridiplantae > Streptophyta > Magnoliopsida > Asparagales > Asparagaceae > Agave > Agave tequilana. Next base: position 109,112 of record JAVJIF010004326.1, on the reverse strand, counting down.
AAAGAAAAGAAAGAAGATTAAAGAAATACTTACCTAGTTTGGTTGATGACTTACCTGGAACCCTTGCATGTTCTACCTTACTTCGGAGGCGTGCAACGCATAAGCCATAGGATCGAGCTCAGTCCCCAGTCGCATTACATCATCAAGACGAACAAGAATGAAATGATACGGAGTCTTGAGGAGGAGAACATCATCATGAATTATCGTTGGCACTCACATAAACAATGTTATACTAATGCTTCTGGATTCACTTGCATGCTCATCAAAACCAAAAGAGGTAAAGTAGAAAGTGTTGGCCAAAGGCCTTCCACCCTAGTTTTGATGATGATTAACTCATGTAGTTATGTTTACTAATAATCTTGTATTGTTTAAGTTTCAGATCATTAACCAAGATATTAGTTGGTGATTAGCTTCAACAAGGTGTTTGGAAGCTTATCATGGTGATTCTGGTGCCAAAGCTTAAAGATCATACCTTTGCACTCGGTGGATCGCGTTTGGGAGCAAGTCTTCTTGATGACTCGAAGACTTAGGTATCCTAGTTTAGATAGTGTGTTTAGATCCATTTGTAAAGATTAGAATAGTCTGATATGCTCAAGTACACATACACACACATTTCATGATTTGGATTTTGGTTTTCATGAATAGTTTGAACAAAATAAGTTTACATGTTTTATATGTATATTAGATGTGCTCTATATACATACATGCTTATATGACTTATAAAAACTTAGTTTGACGTACCTATTCATATAGTTTTATGTTTTGGTATAAAACATATTTCTGAAATTAAAGAACAAAAACTGTGATATATTTTGTGAATGTATATTGGACCTATGTCCATATGCATCATGCTTAATAATGTTCAAATATCATGTTTTTGTATTTCTATAAAGTTTTAGGAAAATCAGATTTCCTATTGAAAAATCAAGTTTGATAAAAATACAAGTTTTGGTTTTGATAAAATTGGCAAGACACAAAAATGAATTGATATGATTGATATATGTCTTGAAAATTTTTATCACATGTTTATGTTTCAATATAAAATGTTAAAATAAGTTTTATAGAATTTTCAGAAAAAGATAAAAGATTTTTATAAAATATTTTTCCCAAATTTTCTGATCTTATTTTTCTGTGCTGACAGGCTGGTCGGTCGACCGGGACGGTCGACCGCACCAAGGGACGGTCGACCGCACCGGTCGACCGACGTGCACAGACTTGTGCACGTATGCAGCACAGTGGTCCGGTCGACCGGACGGTCGACCGCTGCAGAGAGTTCTGTTCTCTGTTAGTTTGGGTCGACCGGGCGGTCGACCGGTAGCTCCAACGGGTCAAAATATGACCGTTGGACGGTCGACCGGCCGGTCGACCGTTGCCTGTCAGAGCTGCCAGCTCAGCTCTAACGGCTAGTTTCTGTTTTGGCCTATATAAACCCATCTCTTTGGGATTTTGGCTAAGGTTTTCAAGGAGAAAAATTCCAGACTTTCTCTAGTGTTTAAAAGAGTTTTAAAAGAGTTTTTAAGTCAAAAAGATTTCATCTTATTTGTTTTTGGGTTTTTGGAAAATCAAAGAAAGCTAGGGTTTTGGGAGATTGTTTTGTTTTTTGTTTTCTATCATTTACAAGTGATTTCCCAAGTAGATTTTCTTTGTTGCTGGTTTCCAAAAACACCTTGTTTCCACACTTGAGCTATCACCTATCCTAATCTATTAGGATCTTGTTTTTGTGGAAAAAGAAAAGAGAAAAGAGAGAGTTTTGAGGTTGTTGTTGTGGCCTCTAAGTTGTAAACCCTCCTTTTATTTGTGAATCCCTCTTCGGTAGAGGTGATCGGAGTGGTATTGAGTTTGGATCCCTCTTCGGTAGAGGTGATTGTGTTGGTTGTATTGGCTACGAGCCTTATCCCTCTTCGGTAGAGGTGGATTGTGGTTGTATAGCCTCGGTGGCTTTGTAAGGTTGAGAGAGGAGTTCGGTACTCCTATAGTGGATTGGAAATCCTACACGGTGGTGCAGGCGGGGATGTAGAGCAAGGGTACTCGAACCTCGTAACATATCCTTGTGTTTGCGTTTGATCCATTTTTTCTCTAACTCTCTCTCTCTCTTTACATTTATGCAAAGCATCATACTTCATATCATATCATATTTGCTTGTGTTGAGCATAATTCATTTTGCCATATCATATCTAGTTGCTTGTATTGCCTTGCATATTTCATATCGCTATATCTTGTATTTGCTTGGCTTGCTTGTGTGTGTGCCTAAATTATACTTAACCTACAAGAGCTTCACATAGCACCTCAACCCATTCAAGGGGAATCAAGAGGAGTTAGTCCAGAGCCCTTCACGGGGAATTCGGCTACACTTGTTGTGTTGTATTAAGTTTGTGCAAGATTTGCATTAGCTTCCGCATTTAGCGCACTTAGTTGCACATTTAGTTCTAGATTAGCACTTACACCTATTCACCCCCCCTCTAAGTGTTTTTCAATAGTATCAGAGCTAGTGCTCCTGATACTTAGGCTTAACATCCTAGGAGTGAGATCCATTTGCTTGCTAATCTATTGTTTGCATTTGCTTGTTTGCACACATTTAGTTTACCATGGCCTTCATGACCCCACCTATGTATGACCCTTCCAACATTCATGTTTGGAAGATTAGGATGACCGTTTATTTACAAACCCTAGGTCATAAAGTTTATCTTGCTATTACCAAGGAATCCTTCCTTAGTGATTGCAATCATATAGGGGCCAATGCACAAGCCCTTGAGGCCATTAGAAGCACTTTATCTAAAGATTATCTTTTATGTGTTTCTAACTTTGATTCCGCTTTTGTAGTGTGGAACAAATTGACAACCACCAACACCTCCAAGCTTCAAGTCCAAATCCAACAAGAAGAGGAATCTAGTGGAGAATCCGAACCACAACAATGCTACATGGTCCAAGGGAATGACTCCCTTAAGGTACAATCGGAAACTCAACTAGATAGTAATGATTGTGCTAGTTCTTCAAATGATTTTGTTGATCCCCATGCTTTAAATGAAGAACTATCTATTGTTTGTGAAAAATTGATAGAAAAATATAAAATTTGAAAAAGAAAAGTCTAGGTCTTGAAAAAGAAATTAAAAGTTTTCATTCTAGACTTGACATTATTTTGCAAGAGAAAGAGGAGATTTCTAATGAAAGGGATTCATTAAAATCTCAACTTGATCTTGCACTTAGAGAAAATAACTTTTTGAAGTCTAAAAATGATTGCCATGCTATTTTGAAGAAAAATGAAAATTTGTCTTCAAAAGTTGATTTTGTTTTAAAAGAAAATGATTCTTTGAAAATTAAGATTGCTTCAATTTCTAAAGATTTAGAAATGTGTTTAAAGAAAAATGTTGTTTTACAAAATAAATTGATGCACATGTTTGCCATGCTAGTGTAGCTTCATCTAGTCTACCTAATGCATGTACCTCTTCTTCTAGGATTAATGATGATATTTGTATGTTAAAGAAGAGAGTAGATTGTTTGGGCTCCACTATGAGCCAATGTGCCATGAACCACACTCGCTTGGAAACCTTGGTTCGTAAGAAACAAGTTCCAACTTTTATGCATGCACACCCTCCACGGCATACACATGCTCCACACGGACACCATCAACACATGTATGCTCATGTGTACACATGTACACATTGTGGCCGAAAAGGTCATCTTGCTAAATTTTGTTATGATAGATTAAATGTTTCAAATTTAGCAAAGAAATTTGTTTGGGTTAGGGAAGGGACTAACCCCCATGGACCCAACAAGATGTGGGTACCAAAGACCACCCCTCCTATTGTTTTTGATGTAGGTGTGGGCTCTCACATGACGTGAGAGTGATGATACCTTGGAGTGGATGCGTTCCGGACTTAAAGGAAATCAAATGGATGCATCACTTTCAAGGGAAAGTTTGGTGGAGAGGACCACTTTTGTTTGGAGAAATAGAGCGGTGCCCTCATTGGTTTTGGTATCGAATCTCTAACTCCTTATGTTTACATGCTTTCCATGTTTATTTCTCATAGCATGATTTGATGTTTAGTGATCATCATGAATATGCCATGTTAATTAGATTAGTGTTATACTTATTATTTGGTTGAAACATCCATGTTTTATATGGACATATTTGTATGACCTAGATCTAATGCACATGCATGTACATATTGATCATTTATGATTTGTATTTCATATTGATGTTTTATAGCATGTTTTCATTGTCTATGGATTAGTATGTAAATACCATGTTTATTAGATCCTTGACACTCATGTTTAGCATTTTGAGACACCCATGTTTAATATAGACCATTATTTTTGTGTTCTCACCGTTTGTTTAGCTATCATGTTTATCATAGGTTTAATAACATATGTATTTGCATGATAATCATGTTTTTCGACACTAGTATAAATCCTAGTCTAAATGATTTGTGTTTTGTTTTATGCCTTGATTACATGTTTAGATGTTAGTTTTCATTAAAACTAGAAGATTTATATTTGTACATATGATGGGCTACAAACAAATCTATATATGTTTGGGATTGAATGCTTGTTTGTTCCCATTAGATGTGCTAGTATAGTCTAGTTTTGATGATTCATACATTTTAAACTTGTATTCCATCTTTGGTATTTGTTTTTATGATTATGAGTTTTCATTTCATGTATATGTGTATTTTGCCAAACTTGAAGATATACATGTATACCCCTTGAGTCATTTGCCTTTCATGCAAATATCTATTATGGACTCAAAGTGTGTTTAAGGATATGTATGTATACTTCTTGTGTTGACAAATCATACATATACCTTGAAAAGAATTGGTATCAAATTGTTTTAATGAAAAGCTAAATTTTCATACTTTTCATGCTTTTCATGTTTTCTTTGAATGGTATTTAAACTTCATGTATATGTTTACCTTGTCCAAACTATTAGATATACATGAATATCCTTTTTTGAGCCACGTGCCTTCATGCATATATCCTTGTGGACTCGTTTATATCTTGGATATGTATGTATACTTTGGTTTGTATTAGACATACATATGCCTTGAAGATTAAATAATATTAATTTTTAGTTTTCTTGTTTAAAGGAATAATTGAACTTAATTGAACAAATTTTCATGATTGTGATCTCCATACTTGACTTGTACACTCACATTTATTATTTGCTCATGTTTTATTTTTATGAGACATTTTTATGCTTAATTGGATTAGAGTGTTGATTATCATGTGGATTTCATTTTTATGAAAAATGATTTGTATTTATTCCTTGCTTGAAGGATTTCGTACTAGTTAACAAAACTTTTCATTTTAACTAGTTCATATTCTTCGTTATAATATGAGATATACACTTGACCCTATTCTTTCAATTGGTATCAATTTTGATCTTTTTGTATACTCATATATGTTTTGTATATGTATGCTTACTCTTTCAAGAATATCAATGTCAATTGGTATCTAATTTTCATACGTATATATACTTGTTTATGCTAAGCTTGAAAAATTTCTATTGTTTGATTTGTTTTCAATTGGTATCTCAACAAGCTTATGCATATGTTTGGTTGGTATTTCATAAAGGGGGAGAAAATTTGATGTTGTCCTTCAATTGGTATTTGATTTCCACTCCCTTGCTTTATGTTAAAATATAGTTTCAAATTGGTATCATATGTTTAAAAGAACACATTTCTCTTAATGATATCAAGATGTTTATGTTAAATGTTTTAAATTAGTATCTCAAAATTTTGTCTAAGAAAAACATATTTATTTTACATTGCCTATATGTGTATAAATTCATGTTGAGTGTATCTTGTATTGAAGAGCTTGACAACTCTTCCTTATGTGGCACACGTGTGTAGGGGGAGCTTCACATCTCCTTTTATGCATTACATGTTTTGTGTTATGTGAATTAGGGCGTGTCTTCCATTCTTCATGTAACTCATATGTGTAGGAAGCTAACTTAGCGTCTTCCTCTTCATGAATGTATATAGCATATAACATTTATTAATCTTTGTTTATCTTCATTTGGTATCAAGATGCTTCATTGATATATTTTTAATTGATATCATGTTTGTAGTCACCCCTTATTGACTTTGTTTTTGTGTTAGATAAAAAGGGGGAGACCATTGTTTGCATTGTTTTGATTGACACAAAAAGGGGGAGAAAATTTTTACCCCTCATTTTATATATATGAATGTTTACCCCTTTGTTGATGATTGACAAAAAGGGGGAGAATTATTTGTGAGTTTTATATATATGCATAGTTATGTTTTTGCATATATTAAGTTTAATATAGTTTAATGTATGTTTATTGGTATCTAGAGCATCTAGAAAATGTTTATTTGTTAATTGGTATCTAGAGCATGCTTTGCTTTAAATATTTCTTTGGTATCTAGAACCTTTATTGTTTATGCATATTTGTGCATTCATGATTTTTTAAGAGCCTTCATTGCATATTATTATGTTTATTTGGCTATGCATGAGTTAAGGGGGAGCTTCCTTGAAGCTTTACTTTAATCCATGCATATATAACTCCATGAGTTTTGTCATCATCAAAAAGGGGGAGATTGTTGGCCCAAAAACCTTCCACCCTAGTTTTGATGATGATTAACTCATGTAGTTATGTTTACTAATAATCTTGTATTGTTTAAGTTTCAGATCATTAACCAAGATATTAGTTGGTGATTAGCTTCAACAAGGTGTTTGGAAGCTTATCATGGTGATTCCGGTGCCAAAGCTTAAAGATCATACCTTTGCACTCGGTGGATCGCGTTTGGGAGCAAGTCTTCTTGATGACTCGAAGACTTAGGTATCCTAGTTTAGATAGTGTGTTTAGATCCATTTGTAAAGATTAGAATAGTCTGATATGCTCAAGTACACATACACACACATTTCATGATTTGGATTTTGGTTTTCATGAATAGTTTGAACAAAACAAGTTTACATGTTTTATATGTATATTAGATGTGCTCTATATACATACATGCTTATATGACTTATACAACTTAGTTTGACGTACCTATTCATATAGTTTTATGTTTTGGTATAAAACATATTTCTGAAATTAAAGAACAAAAACTGTGATATATTTTGTGAATGTATATTGGACCTATGTCCATATGCATCATGCTTAATAATGTTCAAATATCATGTTTTTGTATTTCTATAAAGTTTTAGGAAAATCAGATTTCCTATTGAAAAATCAAGTTTGATAAAAATACAAGTTTTGGTTTTGATAAAATTGGCAAGACACAAAAATGAATTGATATGATTGATATATGTCTTGAAAATTTTTATCACATGTTTATGTTTCAATATAAAATGTTAAAATAAGTTTTATAGAATTTTCAGAAAAAGATAAAAGATTTTTATAAAATATTTTTCCCAAATTTTCTGATCTTATTTTTCTGTGCTGACAGGCTGGTCGGTCGACCGGGACGGTCGACCGCACCAAGGGACGGTCGACCGCACCGGTCGACCGACGTGCACAGACTTGTGCACGTCTGCAGCACAGTGGTCCGGTCGACCGCTGCAGAGAGTTCTGCTCTCTGTTAGTTTGGGTCGACCGGGCGGTCGACCGGTAGCTCCAATGGGTCAAAATATGACCGTTGGACGGTCGATCGGCCGGTCGACCGTTGCCTGTCAGAGCTGCCAGCTCAGCTCTAACGGCTAGTTTCTGTTTTGGCCTATATAAACCCCATCTCTTTGGGATTTTGGCTAAGGTTTTCAAGGAGAAAAATTCCAGACTTTCTCTAGTGTTTAAAAGAGTTTTAAAAGAGTTTTTAAGTCAAAAAGATTTCATCTTATTTGTTTTTGGGTTTTTGGAAAATCAAAGAAAGCTAAGGTTTTGGGAGATTGTTTTGTTTTTCGTTTTCTATCATTTACAAGTGATTTCCCAAGTAGATTTTCTTTGTTGCTGGTTTCCAACAACACCGTGTTTCCACACTTGAGCTATCACCTATCCTAATCTATTAGGATCTTGTTTTTGTGGAAAAAGAAAAGAGAAAAGAGAGAGTTTTGAGGTTGTTGTTGTGGCCTCTAAGTTGTAAACCCTCCTTTATTTGTGAATCCCTCTTCGGTAGAGGTGATCGGAGTGGTATTGAGTTTGGATCCCTCTTCGGTAGAGGTGATTGTGTTGGTTGTATTGGCTACGGGCCTTATCCCTCTTCGGTAGAGGTGGATTGTGGTTGTATAGCCTCGGTGGCTTTGTAAGGTTGAGAGAGGAGTTCGGTACTACTATAGTGGATTGGAAATCCTACACGGTGGTGCAGGCGGGGATGTAGAGCAAGGGTACTCGAACCTCGTAACATATCCTTGTGTTTGCGTTTGATCCATTTTTTCTCTAACTCTCTCTCTCTCTCTTTACATTTATGCAAAGCATCATACTTCATATCATATCATATTTGCTTGTGTTGAGCATAATTCATTTCGCCATATCATATCTAATTGCTTGTATTGCCTTGCATATTTCATATCGCTATATCTTGTATTTGCTTGGCTTGCTTGTGTGTGTGCCTAACTTATACTTAACCTACAAGAGCTTCACATAGCACCTCAACCCATTCAAGGGGAATCAAGAGGAGTTAGTCCAGAGCCCTTCACGGGGAATTCGGCTACACTTGTTGTGTTGTATTAAGTTTGTGCAAGATTTGCATTAGCTTCCGCATTTAGCGCACTTAGTTGCACATTTAGTTCTAGATTAGCACTTACACCTATTCACCCCCCCTCTAGGTGTTTTTCAATTGGTATCAGAGCTAGTGCTCCTGATACATAGGCTTAACATCCTAGGAGTGAGATCCATTTGCTTGCTAATCTATTGTTTGCATTTGCTTGTTTGCACACATTTAGTTTACCATGGCCTTCATGACCCCACCTATGTATGACCCTTCCAACATTCATGTTTGGAAGATTAGGATGACCGTTTATTTACAAACCCTAGGTCATAAAGTTTATCTTGCTATTACCAAGGAATCCTTCCTAAGTGATTGCAATCATATAGGGGCCAATGCACAAGCCCTTGAGGCCATTAGAAGCACTTTATCTAAAGATTATCTTTTATGTGTTTCTAACTTTGATTCCGCTTTTGTAGTGTGGAACAAATTGACAACCACCAACAACTCCAAGCTTCAAGTCCAAATCCAACAAGAAGAGGAATCTAGTGGAGAATCCGAACCACAACAATACTACATGGTCCAAGGGAATGACTCCCTTGAGGTACAATCGGAAACTCAACTAGATAGTAATGATTGTGCTAGTTCTTCAAATGATTTTGTTGATCCCCATGCTTTAAATGAAGAACTATCTATTGTTTGTGAAAAATTGATAGAAAAATATAAAATTTTGAAAAAGAAAAGTCTAGGTCTTGAAAAAGAAAATAAAAGTTTTCATTCTAGACTTGACATTGTTTTGCAAGAGAAAGAGGAGATTTCTAATGAAAGGGATTCATTAAAATCTCAACTTGATCTTGCACTTAAAGAAAATAACTTTTTGAAGTCTAAAAATGATTGCCATGCTATTTTGAAGAAAAATGAAAATTTGTCTTCAAAAGTTGATTTTGTTTTAAAAGAAAATGATTCTTTGAAAATTAAGATTGCTTCAATTTCTAAAGATTTAGAAATGTGTTTAAAGAAAAATGTTGTTTTACAAAATAAAATTGATGCACATGTTTGCCATGCTAGTGTAGCTTCATCTAGTCTACCTAATGCATGTACCTCTTCTTCTAGGATTAATGATGATATTTGTATGTTAAAGAAGAGAGTAGATTGTTTGGGCTCCACTATGAGCCAATGTGCCATGAACCACACTCGCTTGGAAACCTTGGTTCGTAAGAAACAAGTTCCAACTTTTATGCATGCACACCCTCCACGGCATACACATGCTCCACACGGACACCATCAACACATGTATGCTCATGTGTACATATGTACACATTGTGGCCGAAAAGGTCATCTTGCTAAATTTTGTTATGATAGATTAAATGTTTCAAATTTAGCAAAGAAATTTGTTTGGGTTAGGGAAGGGACTAACCCCCATGGACCCAACAAGATGTGGGTACCAAAGACCACCCCTCCTATTGTTTTTGATGTAGGTGTGGGCTCTCACATGACGTGAGAGTGATGATCCTTGGAGTGGATGCGTTCCGGACTTAAAGGAAATCAAATGGATGCATCACTTTCAAGGGAAAGTTTGGTGGAGAGGACCACTTTTGTTTTGGAGAAATAGAGCGGTGCCCTCATTGGTTTTGGTATCGAATCTCTAACTCCTTATGTTTACATGCTTTCCATGTTTATTTCTCATAGCATGATTTGATGTTTAGTGATCATCATGAATATGCCATGTTAATTAGATTAGTGTTATACTTATTAGTTGGTTGAAACATCCATGTTTTATACGGACTTATTTGTATGACCTAGATCTAATGGACATGCATGTACATATTGATCATTTATGATTTGTATTTCATATTGATGTTTTATAGCATGTTTTCATTGTCTATGGATTAGTATGTAAATACCATGTTTATTAGATCCTTGACACTCATGTTTAGCATTTTGAGACACCCATGTTTAATATAGACCATTATTTTTGTGTTCTCATCGTTTGTTTAGCTATCATGTTTATCATAGGTTTAATAACATATGTATTTGCATGATAATCATGTTTTTCGACACTAGTATAAATCCTAGTCTAAATGATTTGTGTTTTGTTTTATGCCTTGATTACATGTTTAGATGTTAGTTTTCATTAAAACTAGAAGATTTATATTTGTACATATGATGGGCTACAAACAAATCTATATATGTTTGGGATTGAATGCTTGTTTGTTCCCATTAGATGTGCTAGTATAGTCTAGTTTTGATGATTCATACATTTTAAACTTGTATTCCATCTTTGGTATTTGTTTTTATGATTATGAGTTTTCATTTCATGTATATGTGTATTTTGCCAAACTTGAAGATATACATGTATACCCCTTGAGTCATTTGCCTTTCATGCAAATATCTATTATGGACTCAAAGTGTGTTTAAGGGATATGTATGTATACTTCTTGTGTAGACAATCATACATATACCTTGAAAAGAATTGGTATCAAATTATTTTAATGAAAAGCTAAATTTTCATACTTTTCATGCTTTTCATGTTTTCTTTGAATTGGTATTTAAACTTCATGTATATGTTTACCTTGTCCAAACTATTAGATATACATGAATATCCTTTTTGAGCCACGTGCCTTCATGCATATATCCTTGTGGACTCGTTTGTATCTTGGATATGTATGTATACTTTGGTTTGTATTAGACATACATATGCCTTGAAGATTAAATAATATTAATTTTTAGTTTTCTTGTTTAAAGGAATAATTGAACTTAATTGAACAAATTTTCATGATTGTGATCTCCATACTTGACTTGTACACTCACATTTATTATTTGCTCATGTTTTGTTTTCATGAGACATTTTTATGCTTAATTGGATTAGAGTGTTGATTATCGTGTGGATTTCATTTTTATGAAAAATGATTTGTATTTATTCCTTGCTTGAAGGATTTCGTACTAGTTAACAAAACTTTCATTTTAACTAGTTCATATTCTTCGTTATAATATGAGATATACACTTGACCCTATTCTTTCAATTGGTATCAATTTTTGATCTTTTTGTATACTCATATATGTTTTGTATATGTATGCTTACTCTTTCAAGAATATCAATGTCAATTGGTATCTAATTTTCATACGTATATATACTTGTTTATGCTAAGCTTGAAAAAATTTCTATTGTTTGATTTGTTTTCAATTGGTATCTCAACAAGCTTATGCATATGTTTGGTTGGTATTTCATAAAGGGGGAGAAAATTTGATGTTGTCCTTCAATTGGTATTTGATTTTCACTCCCTTACTTTATGTTAAAATATAGTTTCAAATTGGTATCATATGTTTAAAAGAACACATTTCTCTTAATGATATCAAGATGTTTATGTTAAATGTTTTAAATTGGTATCTCAAAATTTTGTCTAAGAAAAACATATTTATTTTACATTGCCTATATGTGTATAAATTCATGTTGAGTGTATCTTATATTGAAGTGCTTGACAACTCTTCCTTATGTGGTACACGTGTGTAGGGGGAGCTTCACATCTCCTTTTATGCATTACATATTTTGTGTTATGTGAATTAGGGCGTGTCTTCCTTTCTTCATGTAACTCATATGTGTAGGGAAGCTAACTTAGCGTCTTCCTCTTCATGAATGTATATAGCATATAACATTTATTAATCTTTGTTTATCTTCATTTGGTATCAAGATGCTTCATTGATATATTTTTAATTGATATCATGTTTGTAGTCACCCTTTATTGACTTTGTTTTTGTGTTAGATAAAAAGGGGAGACCATTGTTTGCATTGTTTTGATTGACACAAAAAGGGGGAGAAAATTTTTACCCCTCATTTTATATATATGAATGTTTACCCCTTTGTTGATGATTGACAAAAAGGGGGAGAATTATTTGTGAGTTTTATATATATGCATAGTTATATTTTTGCATATATTAAGTTTAATATAGTTTAATGTATGTTTATTGGTATCTAGAGCATCTAGAAAATGTTTATTTGTTAATTGGTATCTAGAGCATGCTTTGCTTTAAATATTTCTTTGGTATCTAGAACCTTTATTGTTTATGCATATTTGTGCATTCATGATTTTTTAAGAGCCTTCATTGCATATTATTATGTTTATTTGGCTATGCATGAGTTAAGGGGGAGCTTCCTTGAAGCTTTACTTTAATCCATGCATATATAACTCCATGAGTTTTGTCATCATCAAAAAGGGGGAGATTGTTGGCCCAAAAACCTTCCACCCTAGTTTTGATGATGATTAACTCATGTAGTTATGTTTACTAATAATCTTGTATTATTTAAGTTTCAGATCATTAACTAAGATATTAGTTGGTGATTAGCTTCAACAAGGTGTTTGGAAGCTTATCATGGTGATTCCGGTGCCAAAGCTTAAAGATCATACCTTTGCACTCGGTGGATCGCGTTTGGGAGCAAGTCTTCTTGATGACTCGAAGACTTAGGTATCCTAGTTTAGATAGTGTGTTTAGATCCATTTGTAAAGATTAGAATAGTCTGATATGCTCAAGTACACATACACACACATTTCATGATTTGGATTTTGGTTTTCATGAATAGTTTGAACAAAACAAGTTTACATGTTTTATATGTATATTAGATGTGCTCTATATACATACATGCTTATATGACTTATACAAACTTAGTTTGACGTACCTATTCATATAGTTTTATGTTTTGGTATAAAACATATTTCTGAAATTAAAGAACAAAAACTGTGATATATTTTGTGAATGTATATTGGACCTATGTCCATATGCATCATGCTTAATAATGTTCAAATATCATGTTTTTGTATTTCTATAAAGTTTTAGGAAAATCAGATTTCCTATTGAAAAATCAAGTTTGATAAAAATACAAGTTTTGGTTTTGATAAAATTGGCAAGACACAAAAATGAATTGATATGATTGATATATGTCTTGAAAATTTTTATCACATGTTTATGTTTCAATATAAAATGTTAAAATAAGTTTTATAGAATTTTCAGAAAAAGATAAAAGATTTTTATAAAATATTTTTCCCAAATTTTCTGATCTTATTTTTCTGTGCTGACAGGCAGGTCGGTCGACCGGGACGGTCGACCGCACCAAGGGACGGTCGACCGCACCGGTCGACCGACGTGCACAGACTTGTGCACGTCTGCAGCACAGTGGTTCGGTCGACCGCTGCAGAGAGTTCTGCTCTCTGTTAGTTTGGGTCGACCGGGCGGTCGACCGGTAGCTCCAATGGGTCAAAATATGACCGTTGCCTGTCAGAGCTGCCAGCTCAGCTCTAACGGCTAGTTTCTGTTTTGGCCTATATAAACCCCATCTCTTTGGGATTTTGGCTAAGGTTTTCAAGGGGAAAAATTCCAGACTTTCTCTAGTGTTTAAAAGAGTTTTAAAAGAGTTTTTAAGTCAAAAGATTTCATCTTATTTGTTTTTTGGGTTTTGGAAAATCAAAGAAAGCTAGGGTTTTGGGAGATTGTTTTGTTTTTCATTTTCTATCATTTACAAGTGATTTCCCAAGTAGATTTTCTTTGTTGCTGGTTTCCAAAAACACCTTGTTTCCACACTTGAGCTATCACCTATCCTAATCTATTAGGATATTGTTTTTGTGGAAAAAGAAAAGAGAAAAGAGAGAGTTTTGAGGTTGTTGTTGTGGCCTCTAAGTTGTAAACCCTCCTTTTATTTGTGAATCCCTCTTCGGTAGAGGTGATCGGAGTGGTATTGAGTTTGGATCCCTCTTCGGTAGAGGTGATTGTGTTGGATGTATTGGCTACGGGCCTTATCCCTCTTCGGTAGAGGTGGATTGTGGTTGTATAGCCTCGGTGGCTTTGTAAGGTTGAGAGAGGAGTTCGGTACTCCTATAGTGGATTGGAAATCCTACACGGTGGTGCAGGCGGGGATGTAGAGCAAGGGTGCTCGAACCTCGTAACATATCCTTGTGTTTGCGTTTGATCCATTTTTTCTCTAACTCTCTCTCTTTACTTTTGTGCAAAGCATCATACTTCATATCATATCTTATTTGCTTGTGTTGAGCATAATTCATTTTGCCATATCATATCTAATTGCTTGTATTGCCTTGCATATTTCATATCGCTATATCTTGTATTTGCTTGGCTTGCTTGTGTGTGTGCCTAAGTTATACTTAACCTACAAGAGCTTCACATAGCACCTCAACCCATTCAAGGGGAATCAAGAGGAGTTAGTCCAGAGCCCTTCACGGGGAATTCGGCTATACTTGTTGTGTTGTATTAAGTTTGTGCAAGATTTGCATTAGCTTCCGCATTTAGCGCACTTAGTTGCACATTTAGTTCTAGATTAGCACTTACACCTATTCACCCCCCCCTCTAGGTGTTTTTCAGAAAGAAGAAGAAGAAAACAAAAGGTAAAGATGAACATAAAAAAACATTACCTTTTATTGCTTGCAGAAACGATGGAAGAAAGGAGGAGGGTACATCGGTGTCACTCTCAACATAAGCCTCTCTCTTACTTACATGAATCTCAATCTAACCTAAGCTTACATACAAATTAAAATTACATGAAAAGAAAACAAAAACCTATACTACAAAGAGTGAAAAACTGGACTAATTCCTATCTCTGCATGGTCGTCCCCTGAGGCTCTGAAAATCCCAGTATTTATAGGCAAAATCCAACCTACAGGATCATATGAAGATAGGGGGAGCAAACGCTCCCCCTAACTCTGCAACAGAGCCGCGGAAACGCAGCTTTGGCCGCGTTTTTGCGGCCAAGTGGCCACACCCTGTTGGTGGTGCTCCCCGATTTCTTGATTTATAATTATCTTTATTGGATTTGCAGTTTATGTCCAGGATTTTGACGAAATGGCCTTTGATCCTTGGCTTCAACCGATCGATTCAGGAAGGATTCTTCTCAACCGGTTTTCAACCTCTCTGATATGCCAAGATTTAGCCCTGATTCCTTGATTTCGAATTTATTCTGAATTAAGTCAGGATTTGGTGGGCTTTTGGGCTCATTTCTCTTCACTCTCCTTTAGGAATGGGCCTGCAAATAAATTAAATATTTAATTAGGAAAATGCAGATTTTATTCTATAATAAGTAGGAGAATATGGTATTAAATGTGCACTATTACTGACCAATCACACCCCCATACCTATCTTTTGCTCGTCCTCGAGCAAAACAACTAAACTATACTAAGGATTATTAGACCACTTTCGTAGGTCACGCGATTGCACTGAGCATGTGCAACAAGCCGTTAAACCTCTAGGTTTCCCCTAGAGGACGAGTTTTGTCTCGTGAGGGTTTTCAGTGGATTACACCCACAAAATCCATAAAGAAAGAGAAACAAAGAGTTAGTATTTTCGAAAAGCATTTTGAAAAAGAAAAATATTTGAAATATAATTGTAAGACTTAAGTAATTTTTAAGTTAAATGAAAACTGAAATTTTCATTCCTAAACTTAGTCTCTATTCAAAAATTTGTTATCAATCAAAGTAAGGAGTCAAATTGTACTTCTCACCTAGTCTATTACTTTACCCTAAGTCATATGCACCTTGTGATTGTGAAAATTTGACTAAGGGTTCTTTAACTCTAACTCTTATGCCTCAATTATTTTTATATATATATAATTTTTTTTGTATTATTCCTTAGTTCTATTAGGCTTTCTAATCTGCCTATGTAACGAGCCTTTAATCGATCACTCCCAAACCAAACGGTCTTAGGGCACCGGGTGGGAAAACACCCCAAGGACTTAAAGACTCGAGCAAACAAGGCCACAAAACTAACGATTTTATTATATGAACCCCTTTTAGGCGTGAATACTTATGCTTCATGAGGCATAAATACCTAGCTTAATCAGAGGATTTATATATATATACTTTTTTCTCAAACTTATCTAATTATCTTTTACATAAATACTAAGGCTTGCTTAGGCCAAAACACCTAGCTAATCAATAATTAGATTCGTTTATATATTTTTTTCTTTTTCATAATATTTTTTATAAGGCATAAGAATCTTTATTTTTGAACCCTAAGTGTGTAAGTGTATGAAGTATGCTTATTTCATTAAGGTAAAGATCAAGACTAAATTACTTTGACAATTATCTTCCTAACCTTAAAAATCAAACAAATAATCTTATTTTGACCAAGTTTAAGAAATCCTAATTTTGATTTTCCTATTCCTTAAAATTGACTTAATTTCTTACAAAAAATATGTCAAAATATTGTTTCTATTTTCAAAAAGTTTTTAAAAGTAAAGAATATTTTTTTTTGTTTTAATAAAAAGAAAAAACCTAAGTTATGTTAGACCCTCCCCCTATCTCATGCATTGTCCTCAATGTATGAATTAATGCATAGATGCATGAAAAAGAAGAAAGGGAAGGAAGATACTACCTTAAGGTGGTGGTTCCGGTGGTGATCTGATTGGTCCACGAAATGCGGCCCAATCGACTTTTCGTGGAGTTTGGAGGAACCCACCAAAAATCTTTTTAATATAACCCATTAAAATGATGTATCTATGAAGGATTTTTATTAAAAATTTAACCCCATCTAATTTCCAAATTTCATAATTAATTTCGGAGTCAAATTTGTCAACCGCCTTGTCCCAAAATGGAGTGTCAAAAGATAGAATATTGACCTGGACTCAGGAAGTACTGGAACTAATACCGACTCAGGAAAGTGACTTAAGTCAAGTAAAGGTTTAGGAGTCGAGATTAGTTCAGGAAGTGGGTCCAAATTAAGAAGTTGAAACTCAAGTCCACATTCATTTTCTAACACTGGAATGTGACTTAATATTGGTGATTCAAGTTCAAGAATGATAGGTGTGGGAATCAAAACTGACTCTAAAATATTACTCAAGTCGGGTAAAAAAATCGGAGTCAATATTGATTCGGAAATTTGAACTGGATCACAGATTTGAGAATCTAGGTCACATTTCTCATTGAGCTCAATGTCATAAAAATGAGAACTTGCCAATTTGTCAATAGGACTTTCAAAAGTGTAAAATTGGTCAAGTTCAATATGATCATCAAAGATGGGTGATTCAATTTCATGATGAATTGGTACAGGATCCAATATTGACTCGGGAAAAAGATTGAAATCAGGTGAAGACACCAGAGTCATTATTGAATCAGGAAGTAAAATTGAATCACTAAGTTGAGGTTCATGATCATATTCATTTTCAAGTTCAATTTCAGGAAAGGGATACTTGCCAAACTGTCAATGTCACTTTCAAAATTTGTAGTTTGGGCAAGTTCAAATGATTGTACTGAAATGGAACCTTGTGTTCCAAAACAATATGACTCTTTGGCTCTAACAGAATAGTTACCGACATCAGAACTGGTCAAACGGTGAGAACGTAGAGATTGGACCATCATATCTATGTCGTGATTACGAGCGTTTTGAGCCTGAGTCATGGCTTCAAGCATCTTTTCATAGTTGATAGGTTCATCGCTTTGTTGTGATTGGTTTTGAAAAGATGAAGTGTTACTTTGGAATTGGTGGTAAAATTGTTAGTCCATCAGAATTTGTGATTGTTGTTTGGACTCACGCATACTCACTTCCAAAATTGATGGTTTTCTATTTTGGACCGGTGGAACTGAGTATGAATCTTAAAATATTGTGGACCAGGTGGATAAGGAGGACAAGTTGGTTGAAAATTTGACTCGGGGGAGGTGAATCCCCACTGACTCTGTGAAGAGTTGAAATTCTTATGGAAATTATGGTTATAAGATTGGGGCATGGGTTATATTGTTTGGATAAGACCAATCCGGCACACTATGTTGGTCAAAGTTATGATATGCCGGGTTGGTAATATCCGAAAAAGACATTGGTATGTAATATGGATTACCATTAAAATGGGAAAAATTGTTGTTATAAGCCATATCACACAATAAAACACAAACAAAAAAAAACAAATAAGCAAACAAAAAAGAAAAAATTCTAAACTAAGTTAGGGTAGACCTATGACCTAGACGACTCGTAACTGGTTAGACTGTCCATGGGAGGTATAATGCAGACTTTGACTATAAGCTAATCAGCCAGGTCAGGGCAAGATTGGTGGGAGGTTATCCGTCAAAGACGTTCCTTAATTAAGTAACCACCAACCTTCGGGCTTTCGGCCCTTAATCCCCTTCCTAGACACTGATTTGGCAGGAGTCAAATTCCAACACCTTTTCCCCTTAGGATAATCTCCTAATTGACTCCGAGATGTCCCTAGGGCCAACATCTACTTATTTTTAGTTAGGCTTGGGTTAGTGAGTGAGGAGATTGTTTGTGGGCTAAAGGAGGGTAATGACTTCCCTACCTTATCTTGTTTATAGGACAAGCCCTTAAGTCAATTTAGTGCAGTGTACAAGTATATAGAAAAAGTAACATTCAAGCAATCATATAAGAATGAACCTTATACTAAATGCTATGCACACATACCTTGGCTTCAGCACTCTTCAACAGTAAATAAAAAAAATGAAATGAAATAGACACGTGCCTAAATGCAAAGTCTAAATCATTTTTAACATTTATAATCAACTTTTACTGTTGTGTTAGAAATATATATACAGTGAGTCAAACAAGGAGATAAATGCTACAAAAATTTAGATTTTTAATTCAGCCAACCTGCAAGAATACAGGTCAGTAGTTCACTCAGTTTTGCCACTAAATGTAGCAAATCTGAGGGCTTCTTGGCTCTAGTTTCTTGAGCAGAGTCCAAGGCCACTTATATGTCCACTGCAGCAAGAATTCCTTATTGTTGAATCTGTACAAAAAAAACAAAGAAGAAGTTAACCAAAAATGTAAACTTTAAAGAGAGTAATTTACCGTCCCTCCCCGGCAACGGCGCCAAAAATTGATTGAGCTTGAACCTGTACAAAAATACAGTATTTTAGAACTTCAAAATAGAGATGTGCAAGTGCTCAATTCTACCGCGATAGAAAGTGGCTATGCGGGTTGTGATCCACAAGGAGGGACTAGCGATGGAAGCTTTTTAGTAAGTCTTCTTTTAAGATACAAAGTTTGGTTAAAGTCCTTCTTTGGTTCTTAAAAAGAAAGAGAAAAAGAGTTATAGTTAAGCTAGAAAGAAAGCGATAGATGGAGAAGGTGGAGAAAAATGGAGAATGATTATTTATAAAGAATGAAAAAGGAGTGATGAAAGAAGTGGGTGTTGGTGATCTAAACTAAAGAAATAAAAGAAAAGAAAGAAGATTAAAGAAATACTTACCTAGTTTGGTTAATGACTTACCTGGAACCCTTGCATGTTCTACCTTACTTCGGAGGCGTGCAACGTATAAGCCATAGGATCGAGCTCAGTCCCCAGTCACATTACATCATCAAGACGAACGAGATTGAAATGATACGGAGTCTTGAGGAGGAGAACATCATCTGAAATATCATTGGCACTATACTAATGCTTCTGGATTCACTTGCATGCTCATCAAACCTAAAAGAGGTAAAGTAGAAAGAAGAAGAAGAAAACAAAAAGTAAAGACGAACATAAAAAAATTACCTTTTATTGCTTGCAGAAAGATGGAAGAAAGGAGGAGGGTACATCGGTGTCACTCTCAACATAAGCCTCTCTCTTTTACTTACATGAATCTCAATCTATCCTAAACTTACATACAAATTAAAATTACATGAAAAGAAAACAAAAAACTATACTACAAAGAGTGAAAAACTGGACTAATTCCTATCTCTGCATGGTCGTCTGATTGTTATTCATTTTTGCATCATTTTCCACTTCCATATCATGCATTATGTAAATAAAAATAAGCTTTTTATTCCTTTTCTCTCTAAATTTGCAGGTCCACCATTAATGGAGAGGAAGGCCCATAATCAAGGAATTAATGGGGATTAATTAAAGAGCCAAAAGAAAAGCCCAAAGTCTAGCCCAGATCTGGAGTCGTCCACGAATATCCCCAGCCTTCTAGAAGATCCAACATGGCAAACAGACTGTAACGGAACGGCAACAGAAATCGTTGGCGCAACGGCCAAGATTCTGCCTCGAAAACGCGGCTTTGGCCGCGGATCCGCGGCAAGCGTCTGGCCGTTGAGCCAGCGTTTGATCCCACGGTCAAGATTTGAGGGCCTCATCCTCTGGATCATATAAATAGACCCCTAGGGCCTCTGCGAATGAGGGGAGGAGAGATAGGAGAAGAGCTTGTATTTTTGAGAGAATTATAGGGATTTTCTCAAGCTTCCTTTAGTGCTCTTATAATCTTCTTCTTCCTTCTAGAATTCTGCAAAGAGAGAAAGAGAGAGTGTGAGAGCTTGTAATTGAAGTGGTGACAACTTGAATGCAAGGATTTATCCATCTATCTTCTCATCTTTACTAATTCTAGTACTTTACTTTCTTGTGCTATATTTTCTTCAAGCTTTAATTTCCATTGCATTTTCTTCTTCCATGAATTGTTGTGTTCTTTTCATTTTAATGTCTAGCTAACTCTTTCTAACATGACTAGCTAACCACTAATATTACTAACTTCTAACTCTTGGGTGATTGCTTTATTATGATCTTGTAATTTCAAGTCTCTTTTATCCCCAATGAAGATGAGTTACTTCAATTCTTGGCAAATGCTTGTTTTCCTTCCATATGATTCATGTGAGCCTCATTTAGAGTCTTGTCTTTAGAACAAGTGCCTTGATGGAACATGGAGATGGAGCACCTAACTATGCTATTTGTTGTACAATTTTCTTACTTCAATGCTAGCTCGAGTATGCCTTTGAATGACTAATGAATCTTATATCTTCTTCCTTAGCATTACCTTGAGTGACACTTCTTGATTCCACCATTGAAAATCTATCTCAGGAGCCGATGAATCAATGAGGCTACAAGACAAGACCGAGAAGATCACTCATCCTCCAAGTGGGGAAGTATTTGACCAAACAAGCAAGACAAACCTTTGCCGATGAATCAACATGTGGCATGCATCACCCTATGAGATTAGTAAGTTAGTAAATTAGAAGGGTTAGTTAGTCATGGTTTCTTCTATCTAAAGTCTTTCAAAGTTCTCCTTCTCAAGTTTTCTTTCAAAAGCTAGTAAAGTTTTTCAAGTTCTTTTCACTTTCTTTTCCATCCTTTTCCTTTTTTATGCAACAAATCCACAACAAATTTTCCTCTACTTTTCCATGTCATTTTGTTTCTTTTGAATATAGAAGAACTTTCGTTTTCTTTCTTCACAACTAAACCGTAAAGCTTCCATCGCAAGCTCTCCCTAAGGATCGACCCGTAATAGCTTATACTACTACGGTGATTCGGAAGGAGTAAAGAAAAAATTATTAATACATTTTGGAGTTTTTGAGCATCACATTCGAACAAGAAGGTTGACTCTAAACCCTCTAACTCTGAATATAAGTACACTCCTACCTTCCGAACAAAATTTTTGGCGCCGTTGCCGGGGAGAGCAACGGTTTTCATTTGAGTGAAGAAATAAACGAATTTCTTCTCTGTTGCAGGTTACAGGTTGAAGAAACAGGAAACAAGGCACTGCAGTAACATATAAGTGGTCTTGGGCCTCTGCTCAAGAAAGCAGAGACCAAGTACCCTCTGATTTGCCGCGTTTTCTCGGCCAAAGTCGCGGATCCATGGCAAAGAGGAGTTGACTACTCACTGGTTTTGTGCAGGGTTGCTTGCTTTACAAAAATCCAGCTGCTGCAAATCTTATTTCTTGTATGCGTTCACCAGGATCCTGCTAATAATCAACAGTAAAACATTTGTTGTAAAGTTTAAAAATTGATTAGACGTTTGCATTTTTAGGCACGTGTCTATTCAATTCATTTACTTTACTGTTGAAGAGTGCTAGAGCAAGGTACGTTCGTATTGCATTTCGAATAGGACTCACTTCTTGGTTGATTTACATCGCTTTGAGTGAACCTTGTTTGCATATATTGTACACATGCACAAAATCGATTTTAAGGGCATCACCCAATAAACAAGATAAGGTGGGGATTTTATCACTCTTTTCTTGGCCCAAAAATCATCATCCAAGCACTCACAATCCCAAGCCTTTTAAGAAAATTTGATAGACGTTGGCCCTAAGGACATCCGGACTCAGTAGGAGATCGGCTGAAGTTGGAAATTGTTTTTGATTCATAATCCAGTCAAATCAGTATCTAAGGTTGGGGATTAAGAGGTTACGCCTCGAAGATACTGTGGTTTGGCGTAATTAAGGCCAGTTGCTTACACACGGATACCTCCCACCGTATTTTGCCCCTACCTGGCTGATTAGCTGTGGTCTGATTCGAGCAATAACTTTCTTTGGTTCATCGAACAGTTAGGAGTTGTCTAGGTCCAGGTATCTTAGATAGCTTGTGATTGATTTTTCTTTTCTTGTTCGTTATTTTCATTTTCTTTCGCTTGTGTGATCAGTGAACATTGTCTGTGATTGTGTATGCAAGAGTGGTACCGGGATCCAAATTCTGCAAGACTTGTTAGGATTTCTACACTTGCACAAACACCACCACCTGACACAATCCCAATTATGGCAAACAACACTTCGCTTCAAGACAAGTTCTACCCGATCCGCACTTCACTTCCATCATGCATTCTTCTCCCAGTGACCAATGGAAATAATTTTGAGCTGAAGCCACAATTTATAAATACACTCCCGCGATTTCATGACCTAGAGTCCGAGTATGCATATTTCTTTATTCGTGAGTTTGAAGAAGTATGTGTTGGCCCAAAGGCCTTCCACCCTAGTTTTGATGATGATTAACTCATGTAGTTATGTGTACTAATAATCTTGTGATTTTAGTTTCAGATCATTAATCAAGTTATTAGTTGGTGATTAGCTTCAACAAGATGATTTGGAAGCTTTCACATGTTGATTCAAGAGCCCGAGCGTCAAAGATCATATATAGAAATTGCTCGGTGGATCTAGGAGTTTTGGATCGAGTCGGCTTGGAGATTGCGCTCTACAAGAAGACTTCGGTACCATAGTTTAGCTTTGTGTTTAGATCCAAAATTGTAAAGATTAGAATAGTATGATAATGCTCAAGTTCACAACACACACACGTTTCATGTTTTGAATATTGGTTTTCGATTTTTCGATTTTAGGTTTAACCGATCTTGGTTTTCATGAATAGATAGATCAAAACAAGTTTACAAGGTTTAATGTATATATGATTTGTTCTATATACATGCATGCTTTAATTTTCTAGACAAACTTAGTTTTGACTTACTTATTCATGTGTTTTATGTTTTGGTATTTTTGACAAAACATATTTTGGAATTATTGACAAAAACATGGATATATATTTGTTTCATGTATATTGGATTTCTATCCATATGCATCATGTCTAAATGTTGTTTAATATCATGTTTTTATATTTGGAAGAGTTTTGGACAAAACATATTTTCTATTCAAAATCCAAGTTTTAGAAAATACAGTTTTTGGTTTTTGGTAAAAATGATTAGACACAAAAATAGTTCATATTGATTGATATTTGAGCTAAACTTTTTACCACATGTTTATATATCAATGCAAAATGATAAAACTATTTTTGGTGATTTTTAGAAAAGATAAAAGAATTTTTAAACATGTTTTAAACCAGTTTTCTGTTCCGGGCTTCAACCAATCGACTAGTCTTCTGACCAAGTCGACTTGGCTGAAGTCGATCGACCAGGTCGGTCGACCGACGTGCACAGAATTGTGCACGTTTGGCAGACATGGGACGGTCGACCGTCCGGGTCGACCGGGTCTGAGAGCAGAGCTCTCTGTTTGTTTGGGTCGACCGGGGCGGTCGACCGGTAGCTGGCAACGGGCAAAATTTGACCGTTGGACGGTCGACCGGCCGGTCGACCGGCAGTGCATTTCTGGCATTTTCTGCTGCCAACGGCTATATTTTTCTGGGGTCTATAAATACCCCATTTGTAAGAGTTTTTCTCTAAGATTTTTTGTGCGAATTTTTCCCTACTCTCTGGTGTTTTCACAGCAATCAAAAGAAGTTTTTGGATTCAAATTGAACAATCTATTTGGTATTTTTGCTAGGGTTTGGAAAATCAAAGAAAAGGGTTTTTGGGAGAAAGAGTTTTGATTCATTTTCTATATCTTATTTCAGTTTTTCTCAAGGATTTTCTTTGTGATTTTGATTTCCATCCCATTGGTTTTCTTCACACTTGAGTTAAAATCTACTATATCTTCTATAGGATCTTTGTGTGAGCGAAAGAAGTTGTTTGTGGTTGTTGTTTAGACCACCAAGTTAAAAACCCAATCTTTGCTTTGTGCCTTGCCCTCATTGTGTTGAGGAAGTTATGCAATTGGGTTGTATCCCTCAAGTTGTGAGGTGATCCTTGTGTTTGCTTTGTGCTAATCCCTCGGGTTGTGAGGTGATTGTTTTGTTGGATTGGAGCTTGCCTCAAGGAGGAGGTTGTGGTTGTAAAGAGAGGAGTTGGGTACTCCTTGTGAGAGTTCTTTGTGGACTTGCTAGTGGATTAGAAATCCTTCGTGTGTCGAAGGCGGGGATGTAGAGCTGGGTGCTCGAACCTCGAAACATATCTTGTTGTTTGCGCTTGATCCATTGACTCTCTCTATCTCTCTCTCTTTACTTTGTGCCTTGCAAATATTCATATTGTGCATTCATAATTGCTTGGCTTGGTTGTGTGTGCATCATTTGTTGATTGCACTTGAGTGTATTGCATTAAGTTTTTAATTCCGCATTGAGTTCATTAGATTAGCATAATCACCTATTCACCCCCCCTCTAGGTGATCTTTCAATTAGTATCAGAGTTAGCGCTCCTGATATTTAGGTTTAACCACCAAGGAGTGAGATCTTGGTTTGCTAATCTTCATTTGCATTGTTCATTTGCACTCATTTAGTTTGCTCTCATGGATAGCCCTCCTATGTTTGACCATATTAGACTTGATTCTTGGAAGGCCAATATGAGTAGCCATTTGAAAAGACTAGGACATCTAGTTTATCAAGCCTCCACTATGGAATCCTTCCCTAATAGTAGCAAGCATAAAAAGACTAATGTATTAGCACTTAGAACACTTAGAGCATCTCTTAGTGAACATCTTTTACCGGTGTTTAATCATTATGACTCGGCTTTTGCAGTTTGGAGCTTATTGACGTCTCCCGAACTTCAAAGGATTATCAACAAGATGAGGAGATCTAAGAGAGAAAAGTCCGAAGAGCGTTGCCTCATGGCCCAAGGGAATAACTCCCTTGAGGTACAATCGGATTCTCAATTAGATAATAGCTCTAGTTCCTATTGCCATGGTTGTTTTGAAGTTCAAACTTTAAATTTGAAACTTGCTCAAAAGCTTGAAATTTTTTTAGAAAAACACAATCTTTTGAAAGAGGACAACCTTGTTTTGAAAAATGAATTGAAGGATTTATGTTCTAATTTTGAATTGGTTTTGCAAGAAAAGGAAGAGATCACTAGTGAACGTGACTCACTAAGATCTCAACTAGACCTTGCCCTTGATGAGATAGAGATTTTGAAAAACAAAAATGATTGTAATGATGTTGTGAAAAACAATGAGGTTTTATCTTCTAAATTGGATTTTGTTCTAAAAGATAACCTTGTTTTGAAAATAAAATTGATTCTATTACAAAAGAATTGGATCTTATTTTGAAGAAAAATGAATCTTTGAAAATTGATATTGATTCTCATGTGTGCCATGCTAGTATAACTTCTTCTTCTTCTTGCACACCTATTGCATGCTCCACTTTATCTTCCACTATTCAAAATGATATAAATATTTTGAAGAAAAGTGTTGAATGTTTGGGCTCCACTTTGAGCCAATGCACATTAAATCACTCACGTTTGGAAACCTTGGTTCGCAAGAAACAAGGTCCATCTTTGCATGCACACTCTACACGGCATACACATGCTTTTCACGGACACAACCATAACATGTATGCTCATGTGTACATATGTACACATTGTGGTCGAAAAGGCCACCATGCTAGATTTTATTATGATCGTGTTTATCATGAAAATTTAGCAACTAATTTTGTTTGGGTGAGAAAAGAAACTAACCCCTATGGACCCAAAAGAAAATTGGTACCAAAGGCCACCTCTATGCTTTTTGATGTAGGTGGGAGCTCTCGCATCACGTGAGAGTATTGGTGCCTTGAGGTGGATGCGTTCTAAGCCTAAAAGAGAACCATTTGGATGCTTCACTCTCAAGGAGATGGTGGGGAGGACCACCGTGGTTTGGAGAATTAGAGATGTACCTTCATCGGTTTTGGTATCATTCTCTAACTCCCATTTTTATTTGCATGCTTTTCATGTTCATCTATTTATAGCATGCCATGTTTTATTGTTCATTATGTTTATGTCATGTTGATTAGATTAGTGTTATACATGTTTAGTTACTTGAGCACCCATGTTTCATATGGATCTATATTTAGTGTTCTCACCTTGTTTAAACTAACATGTATGCCCTAGATCTAATGCACATGCATATGCATAATGATCATGTGGATGTTTATGATTTTTGTTGTGTTGAATCATGTTTTATTGTTTCATGATTAGTATGATATTTGCCATGTTTATTAGATTTATACTTTACATGATTAGTTGTTGAGACACCCATGTTTAATATGGACCCATATTTTGTATTCTCTTTATATTTTAGCTATCATGTTAATCATAGTTCTAATGCACATGTCTTTTGAATAAGTCACCTAGAGGGGGGGGTGAATAGGTGACGATGCTAATCTAGTGAACTTAATGCGGAATTTAAAAACTAATTGCAATTACAACAATGATGCACACTCAAGCAAGTATAATATATAGCATTTGCACAATACACAAAGTAAAGAGAGAGATAGAGAGAGAGTCAATGGATCAAACGCAAACACAGAGATATGTTATCGTGGTTCGAGCACCCAGCTCTACATCCCTGCCTTCGACACACGAAGGATTTCTAATCCACTAGCTAGTTCACAAAGAACTCTCACAAGGAGTACCCAACTCCTCTCTTTACAATCACAACCTCCTCCTTGAGGCACAACTCCAAGCCAACAATCTCCTCACAACTTGAGGGATTTTCAAACTCAAAACCAATACAAGGATCACCTCACAACCTTGAGGGATACAACCCAATAGCCAAACTTCCTCAACACAATGAGGGAAAGGCACAAAGCCAAGCTAAAGATAGGGTTTACAACTTAGTGGTTTCAAACAACAACCACAAAACAATCTCTTTTTCCCACACAAAATCCTATAGAAAAGATAGTAGATTTTAGCTCAAGTGTGGAGAAAACCAAGGGATTCGAAATCAGCAACTCAAAGAAAATCTTTGGGAAATAAATGAAATCAAGATAGAGAAGTTCAATTCAAAAGCTTTTCCCAAAACCCTTTTCTTTGATTTTTCAACCCTAAAGAAAACACCAAAAAGATTGTTCAAATTGAATCCAAAAGCCTATTTTGATTGCAGCAAAAACACCTGAGAGAATGAAATTTTAGCCCAAAAATTCTTGGAGAAAAACTCTTGCAAATGGGGTATTTACAGGCTAATCCAGAAAATAGCCGTTGGCAGCAGAACTGCCAGAAATACCCTGCCGGTCGACCGCCCAACGGTCAATTTTTGACCGTTGTCAGCTACCGGTCGACCGCCCGGTCGACCGAAACAAACAGAGAGCAGCCTGCTCTCAGTCCGGTCGACCGTCCCGGTCGACCGTCCCAAAACTGCCAAACGTACACAGAATTGTGCACGTCGGTCGACCGGCCCGGTCGACCGACCTCAGCCCTAGTCGACTAGTCAGGTTACTAGTCAACTTGGTTGAAGCCTGGAACAGAAAATTCAATTAGAAATATGTTTAAAAATTCTTTTATCTTTTCTAAAAATCACAAAAAATAGTTTTATCATTTTGCATTGATATATAAACATGTGGTAAAAAGTTTAGCTCAAATATCAATCAATATGAACTATTTTTGTGTCTTTTCATTTTTACCAAAAATCAAAAACTGTATTTTCTAAAACTTGAATTTTGAATAGAAAATACGTTTTGTCCAAAACTCTTCCAAGTACAAAAACATGATATTAAACAACATTGAAGCATGATGCATATGGATAGAAATCTAATATACATGAAACAAATATATATCATAGTTTTTGTCGTTAATTCCAAAATATGTTTTGTCAAAAATACCAAAACATATAACACATGAATAAGGAGTCAAAACTAAGTTTGTCTAGAAAATTAAAGCATGCATGTATATAGAACAAATCATATATACATTAAACCATGTAAACTTGTTTGATCAAACTATTCATGAAAACCAAGATCGGTTAAACCTAAAACCGAAAAACCAAAAACCAATATTCAAAACATGAAACGTGTGTGCTGTGAACTTGAGCATTATCATACTATTCTAATCTTTACAATTTGGATCTAAACACAAACCAAACTAGGGATACCTAAGTCTTCTTGTAGAGCGCCGTCTCCAAGTTGACTCGGTCCAAACCGTGATTCACCAAGCTAGACTCCAATGAGTGCTAGATGTCATCTTTGATGCTTAGGCTCTTGAATCACCTTGTGAAAGATGTGTGGAAGCTTTCACCAACTAATATCTTGTTAAATATCTGAAACTTAAACATTGCAAGATTATTAGTACACATAACTACATGAGTTAATCATCATCAAAACTAGAGTGGAAGGCCTTTGGGCCAACAATCTCCCCCTTTTTGATGATGACAAAACTCATGAAGTTATATATGCATGGATTAAAGTAAAGCTTCAAAGAAGCTCCCCCTTAACTCATGCATAACAATAAAACATATAAGATATGCAATGAATGTTCTTGAACACATATAAACATGTTCTGGATACCAATTAAAATAAAACATAAACAATGAAACATGCTCTTGATACCAATAAAACAATAATATTGAAACCAACATATTATTACTAATGAAAACCAACTAAAACATATGCATAAATCAACCATGCATATAAACTACAACTTCTTCTCCCCCTTTTTGTCAATCATCAACAAAGGGGTAAAAACAAACATAATGAAAACAAATACTTCTCCCCCTAAATCTTCAAAACAAAGAAGCAATAAATTATTCCAAGGGGTAAAACCAAAGTCAATATGATATCAATTGAAAATAACAAACTTTGAGAAATGCCAAATCCTATTTGAAATAAAACAAGGCATTGAAACAAAATAAATTTTTATATCAAAATGAAAACATGTAATGTAAACTTGATACCAATAGATAATAAAAAATTGATACCAAATTTAAGGAAACAAATAGCATCTTGATACCAAAAGAAGATATTTTTCATTATAAGCATATGATACCAATTACTTTAATATCATAAAGTTAGGGAGTGGGAAACAAAAACAATGGTAAATCAAATACCAATTGAAATATAAATTACGAGTTTTCTCCCACTTTATGAAATACAAAAAGAAAATATGCATAGGCTTGAAATAAGATACCAATTGAAAATTAAATCAATTAAAACATGATATTCATTAAAAATTCAAGCTTAGCAATCTTAAAATTATGATAAAGCTTGTATATGGATACCAATTGAAAAACTCAAGCTTAACATAACTAAAATTTGTGCTTCAAGATATAGGGATATAATAAGCACAAATAAATCATCTATATATGTATGTAAGAAATAGATACCAATTGAAATTGATACTATATGAAGTGTAAGCATACATATATAAAACAAAACATATATGAGTATACAAAAGGATGTCAAGATTGATACCAATTGAAAGAATTCAATGATACCAATTGAAATAAGAATAAGATCAAGTGTATGACTCATATCAACTATACCTCCCAATCATGGTTCAAGTATTAAATGATTTTCATTATAAAGCATACATGAGCATGATCTCCCATCCAACCGCCCATAGAAGGTAGGGGTTTTCAAAAATAGATTTAGAAATATAGTATGTTTGAAAAACTCTACCTCATGAAGAATATCACAACTAGTCATATGAATCAACTAGTACGAAATCCTTCAAGATAAAACACAAAGATTTTTCATGAAACATGAGAATCACATGATCACCAAACACTCAAAATCTATATGGCACCAATAGTACTCATGAAAATCAAATCATGAGAAAACATCAAAATAAGGTGAGTGTACAAGTGTTGTGAGAAACATATCATCATGAAAATGGATAATTAAGCTCAATATAGTAATCATCAAGATATGAAATATAAGTGAATCATGAAATCCATGAAAGTTCATCCGTATGATTTAAGCTTCAAGGCATATGTATGTCATGTACAAACTAAAGTATACATACATATCCTAAACACAATGAGTCCACAAAAGTATATGCATGAAGGCACGTGGTTCAATGGGTATACATGTATATCTTAAGGTTTGACAAAATAGACATATACATGAAGTGAAAACACTTAATCATAGGAAAACACATCAAAATAGGAATACATGTTTGAATGCATGAATCATCAAAACTAGACTATACTAGAACATCTAATGGGTACAAATAGGCATCCAAGCACAAACATATATAAAGGTTTATTTGTGGCCCATTCTATGTACAAGTATAAATCCTAGTTTTAATGAAAACTAACATCTAAGCATATATCCAGATCATTAAGCATAAAACGAGTCAAAAATCAACAATATTCTAAAAATGATCATTATGTAAATCCACATGCTATAAGAATCATAATATCAAAACAATTGTGAAAACATAAATTATGGATTCATCTAAACAACGGTGATATCAAATTGCAATACATGCATAGTAATAAACACACTATTCAAAACATGAATCATTAAAATGAAAGTCATACAATCAAATGATCATTATGCATATGCATGTGCACTAGATCTAGAGCATACATGTTAGTTTAAACAAGGTGAGACACTAGATATAGATCCATATGAAGCATGGGTGCTCAAGTAACTAAACATGTATAACACTATTCTAAAGAGCATGGCATAAGCATAATGAACAATAAAATAGATGAACATGAAAAGCATGCAATCAAAATGGGAGTTAGAGAATGATACCAAAACCGATGAAGGTGCATCTCTAATTCTCCAAACCACGGTGGTCCTCCCACCAAATCTCCTTGAGAGTGAAGCATCCAAATGGTTCTCCTTTTAGCTTAGAATGCATCCACCTCAAGGCACCAACACTCTCACGTTATGCGAGAGCCTCCACCTACATCAAACATCAAAGAGGTGGATCTTGCTACCCATTTCTTGTGGGTCCACGGGGGTTAGTATCTCTCCTAACCCAAACAAGATTAGTTGCTAAATTTTCAATATGTAATCTATCATAGCAAAATCTAGAAAGGTGGCCTTTTCGACCACAATGTGTACAAGTGTACACATGAGCATACATGTTATGATTGTGTCCGTGATGAGCATGTGTATGCCGTGATGGGTGTGCATGCATAGTTGGAGCTTGTTTCTTGCGAACCAAGGATTCCAAACGAGTGTGATTTAAAGAACATTGGCTCAAAGTGGAGCCCAAACAATCAACACTTTTCTTCAAATTATTTATATCATTTTCAATGCTAGAAGATAAAGTGGAGCATGCTATAGGTGTGCAAGAAGTAGAAGCTACACTAGCATGGCAAACATGAATATCAATATCATTTTGCAAAGATTTATTTTTATTCAAAACCAAATCCAATTCTTTTGTTATGAAATCAATTTCATTTTTCAAAGTAACATTTTCTTTAAAAACAAGATCTAATTTTGAAGATAAGATCTCATTGTGCTTTACAACATCATCACAATCATTTTTGTTTTTCAAAATTCATTTTCCTTTAAAACAAGTTCGAGTTGAGATTTAAGTGAGTCACATTCACTTGCAATCTCTTCCTTCTCTTGCAACATCAATTCAAAATTAGAGCATAAATCTTTTAATTCATTTTTCAAAACAAGATTATCATCTTTCAACAAATTATGTTTTTCTAACAAATTCTCAAGCTTTTGAACAAGTTCCATATTTAAAG
Source organism: Agave tequilana (assembly GCA_038442645.1). Classification (NCBI taxonomy): domain Eukaryota; kingdom Viridiplantae; phylum Streptophyta; class Magnoliopsida; order Asparagales; family Asparagaceae; genus Agave; species Agave tequilana. The sequence continues at coordinate 76,609 of JAVJIF010004326.1, read as the reverse complement.
TTTGAACTTCAAAACATCCATGACAATAGGAACTAGAGCTATCATCTATTTGAGAATCCGATTGTACCTCAAGGGAGTTCTTCCCTTGGACCATGAGGCATTGCTCTTCGGACTTTTCTCTCTTAGATCTCCTCATCTTGTTGATAATCCTTGGAAGCTCGGGAGAAGTCAAGATGCTCCAAACTGCAAAAGCCGAATCATAACGATCAAAAACATGTAATAAATGTTCATTTAGAAATGCTCTAAGTGCCCTAAGTGCTAATGCATTGGCCTTCTTATGCTTGCTACTATTTGGGAGGGATTCTATGGTAATGGCTTGATAAACTAGATGTCCTAGGTCTTTTAGATGTTTAGTCATATTAGCCTTCCAAGCATCAAGTCTAAATGATCAAACATAGGAGGGCTAGCCATAAGTGCAAACTAAATGTGTGCAAATGAAAATGCAAATGAAGATTAGCAAACCAAGATCTCACTCCTAGGTGGTTAAACCTAAATATCAGGAGCGCTAGCTCTGATACCAATTGAATAAGTCACCTAGAGGGGGGTGAATAGGTGACGATGCTAATCTAGTGAACTTAATGCGGAATTTAAAAACTAATTGCAATTACAACAACGATGCACACTCAAGCAAGTATAAGATATAGCAATTTGTACAATACACAAAGTAAAGAGAGAGATAGAGAGAGTCAATGGATCAAACGCAAACACAGAGATATGTTATCGAGGTTCGAGCACCCAGCTCTACATCCCCGCCTTCGACACACGAAGGATTTCTAATCCACTAGCTAGTTCACAAAGAACTCTCACAAGGAGTACCCAACTCCTCTCTTTACAATCATAACCTCCTCCTTGAGGCACAACTCCAAGCCAACAATCTCCTCACAACTTGAGGGATTTCCAAACTCAAAACCAATACAAGGATCACCTCACAACCTTGAGGGATACAACCCAATAGCCAAACTTCCTCAACACAATGAGGGAAAGGCACAAAGCCAAGCTAAAGATAGGGTTTACAACTTAGTGGTTTCAAACAACAACCACAAAACAATCTCTTTTTCCCACACAAAATCCTATAGAAAAGATAGTAGATTTTAGCTCAAGTGTGCAGAAAACCAAGGGATTTGAAACCAGCAACTCAAAGAAAATCTTTGGGAAATAAATGAAATCAAGATAGAGAAGTTCAATTCAAAAGCTTTTCCCAAAACCCTTTTCTTTGATTTTTCAAACACTAAAGAAAACACCAAAATGATTGTTCAAATTGAATCCAAAAACCTATTTTGATTGCAGCAAAACACCTGAGAGAATGAAAATTTTAGCCCAAAAATTCTTGGAGAAAAACTCTTGCAAATGGGGTATTTATAGGCTAATCCAGAAAATAGCCGTTGGCAGCAGAACTGCCAGAAATACCCTGCCGGTCGACCGCCCGGTCGACCGCCCAACGGTCAATTTTTGACCGTTGTCAGCTACCGGTCGACCGCCCGGTCGACCGAAACAAACAGAGAGCAGCCTGCTCTCAGTCCGGTCGACCGTCCCGGTCGACCGTCCCGGTCGACCGTCCCAAAACTGCCAAACGTGCACATAATTGTGCACGTCGGTCGACCGGCCCGGTCGACCGACCTCAGCCCTAGTCGACTAGTCAGGTTACTAGTCGACTTGGTTGAAGCCTGGAACAAAAAATTCAATTAGAAATATGTTTAAAAATTCTTTTATCTTTTCTAAAAATCACCAAAAAAAGTTTTATCATTTGCATTGATATATAAACATGTGGTAAAAAGTTTAGCTCAAATATCAATCAATATGAACTATTTTTGTGTCTTTTAATTTTTACCAAAAACCAAAAACTGTATTTTCTAAAACTTGAATTTTGAATAGAAAATACGTTTTGTCCAAAACTCTTCCAAGTACAAAAACATGATATTAAACAACATTGAAGCATGATGCATATGGATAGAAATCCAATATACATGAAACAAATATATATCATAGTTTTTGTCGTTAATTCCAAAGTATGTTTTGTCAAAAATACCAAAACATATAACACATGAATAAGGGAGTCAAAACTAAGTTTGTCTAGAAAATTAAAGCATGCATGTATATAGAACAAATCATATATACATTAAACCATATAAACTTGTTTTGATCTAACTATTCATGAAAATCAAGATCGGTTAAACCTAAAACCGAAAACCAAAAACCAATATTCAAAACATGAAACGTGTGTGTTGTGAACTTGAGCATTATCATACTATTCTAATCTTTACAATTTGGATCTAAACACAAACCAAACTAGGGATACCTAAGTCTTCTTGTAGAGCGTCGTCTCCAAGTTGACTCGGTCCAAACCGTGATTCACCAAGCTAGACTCCAATGAGTGCTAGATGTCATCTTTGATGCTTAGGCTCTTGAATCACCTTGTGAAAGATGTGTGGAAGCTTTCACCAACTAATATCTTGTTAAATATCTAAAACTTAAACATTGCAAGATTATTAGTACACATAACTACATGAGTTAATCATCATCAAAACTAGAGTGGAAGGCCTTTGGGCCAACATCTTTGTCATGCTAATCATATGGTTGACTATGACTTTTTGTCTTAATAATTCATGTTTTGATAAATAACTTGTGTTGTAATAGCTTAACAATGGTGATGTGTTGTATGATTTCTAATTTTGCCACATGTTTGATGTTTATAGGATATTATGTATTTCTTGATTCTAATAGCATGTGTGAAAGATCACCTAGAGGGGGGGTGAATAGGTGATTATGCTAATCTAGTCAACTCAATGCGGAATTAAAAACTAATTTGCAATTTCAACAAGAGATGCACACAACCAAGCCAAGCATATAAGTATGTATGAGCAATATGAATAGATGCAAGGCACAAAGTAAAGAGAGAGAGTAAGAGTCAATGAACAAGCGCAAACACCAAGATATGTTTCGAGGTTCGAGCACCCAGCTCTACATCCCCGCCTTCACCCAGAAGGATTTTAAGTCCACTAGCTTGTCCACAAAGGACTCCCACAAAGGGAACCTCCACCGAGGATTTGGGGCAATCACAATACAAGGAGTACCCAACTCCTCTCCTTACAAACACAACCTCCTCCTTGAGGCACAACTCCAATCCAACAAACAATCACCTCACAACCCGAGGGATTAGCACAAAGCCAAGCAAGGATCACCTCACAACTTGAGGGATAAAAACTACTTGCGCAAACAACCTCCTCAACCCAAGAGGGAAAAGCACAAGCAAAGTATAGAGGGTTTACAACTTGGTGGTTCAACAACAACCACAAACAATCTCTTTTCCCACACACAAAGATCCTATAGAAAAGATAGTAGATTTTTGCTCAAGTGTGGAGAAAACCAAGGGATTTGAAACCAGCAACTCAAAGAAAATCTTTGGAAAAAAATAGAAATGAAGATAGTGAAGTTCAAACAAAAACTTTTCCCAAAATCCCTTTTCTTTGGTTTTTCAAACCCTAATAAAAACACCAAAAAGATTGTTCAATTTGAATTCAAAAACCTCTTTTAATTGCAGTGAAAACACCAGAGAGTAGGGAAAAATTCGCACAAAAAATCTTAGAGAAAAACTCTTGCAAATGGGGTATTTATAGGCAAATTTGGAAACTAGTCGTTGGCAGCAGATTTTGCCAAAATAACCCTGCCTGTCGACCGGTCCGGTCGACCGCCCAACGGTCAATTTTTGCCCGTTGCCAGCTGCCGGTCGACCGCCCCGGTCGACCCAAACAAACAGAGAGCTCTGCTCTCAGTCCGGTCGACCGGTCCGGTCGACCGTCCCAGTGTCTCCAAACGTGCACAGATCTGTGCACGTCGGTCGACCGTCCCGGTCGACCGACTTCATCCTAGTCGACTTGGTCAGTTGACTTAGTCGACTGGTGAAGCCCAGAACAGAAAACTGAGTTAAAAACATATAAAAAATTCTTTATCATTTCAAAAAATCACCAAAAATAGTTTTATCAGTTTGCATTGATATATAAACATGTGGTAAAATGTTTAGCTCAAATATCAATTAATATGAACTATTTTTGTGTCTTATCATTTTTACCAAAAACCAAAAACTGTATTTTCTAAAACTTGGATTTTGAATAGAAAATACGTTTTGTCAAAACTCTTCCAAATACAAAAACATGATATTTAAACACCTTGAAGCATGATGCATATGGATAGAAATCCAATATACATAAAATATATATATATCATAGTTTTTGTCATTAATTCCAAAATATGTTTTGTCAAAAATACCAAAACATAAAACACATGAATAAGTGAGTAAAAACTAAGTTTGTCTAGGAAATTAAAGCATGCATGTATATAGAACAAATCATATATACATTAAACCATGTAAACTTATTTTGATCTATCTATTCATAAAAACCAAGATCGGTTAAACCTAAAATCGAAAAATCGAAAACCAATATTTAAAACATGAAACGTGTTTGTGTTGTGAACTTGAGCATTATCATACTATTCTAATCTTTACAAAGTTGGATCTAAACACAAAACTAAACTATGGTACCGAAGTCTTCTTGTAGAGCGCAATCTCCAAGCCGACTCGATCCAAAACTCCTTGATCCATCGAGCAAGTGCTATATGTGATCTTTGACGCTCGGGCTCTTGAATCAACTTGTGAAAGATGTGTGGAAGCTTTCACCAACTAGTAACTTGATTAATGATCTGAAACTAAACTCACAAGATTATTAGTACACATAACTACATGAGTTAATCATCATCAAAACTAGAGTGGAAGGCCTTTGGGCCAACAATCTCCCTTTTTGATGATGACAAAACTCATGGAGTTATATATGCATGGATTAAAGTTAAGCTTCAAAGAAGCTCCCCCTTAACTCATGCATAACCAAATAAACATAATGAATGTACAATGAAGGTTTTTAAACATGAAACATGAAACATGCATACCTATGCATAAACAATAAAGGGTTCTAGATACCAATGAAATGTTCAAAAACAAAACATGCTCTAGATACCAATTCCAATGAAATATTTAAAACAAAATATGCTCTAGATTCCAATTACACTCTAGATACCAATTAAAATTAAACTAAATTAAACTTAATATATGCAAAACAAAAACATGCATATATAAACCCAAATTCTTCTTCCCCTTTTTGTCAATCATCAACAAAGGGGTAAAAATCAAAACAAAACAAAATCTTCTCTCTTTTTAATAAGGGGTAAAGGCAAAGCCAAATCAATTGAAAAATCAATAAATATTTCTCCCCCTTTTTATTCAAAACAATGAATCAATAAAAAATAACATTTTCCTTTTTGTCTAAAACAAAAACAAAGTCAATTAGAGGTACCAATTGAAAATATGTCAAAGAATAGCATCTTGATACCAATAGAAAGGAAACAAGCAAAAAAAAATTGATACCAATTTTAAGCAAAAACATTTGAAAATCTTGATACCAATTGAAAATAAACTTAATAATCTTGAATGTCTAAACACACATATTTTGATACCAATAGTAAATCATTTTCATTTTAAAGATATGATACCAATTTGAAATATTCAATCATAAAGTAAGGGAGTGGGAATCAAATACCAATTAAGAAATCACCGATTGAAAGACAAAATCAAATTTTCTCCCCCTTTATGAAATACAAACTAAAATGATGCATAGGCTTGATACCAATTTAAAAGTAATCAATTGAAACAAAATTGAAGCTCAAGCACTAGCATAAACAAGATTTTGTGCTTAAAGATATAGGGATATAATAAGCACAAATAAAACATATATATGTATGAAAAATAGATACCAATAGAAATTGATATTCTTGGAATGAAGCATACATACATACAAACACATATGAGTATACAAGAAGTGTCAAGATTGATACCAATTGAAAGAATTCAATGATACCAATTAAAATAACAATAATATCAAATGTATATCTCATATAACTACCTCCCAATCATGGTTCAAGTTTTAAATGATTTTCATGTTAAAGCATACAAGAACATGATCTCCCATCCATCCTCCCATCGAAGGTAGGGGTTTTCAAAAATAGGTTTGAAAATAAGCTTTGTTTGAAAATCTCTACCATAGTGAAGAATATGAACTAGTTATAGGAAAAACTTTTAGAACTAGTACGAAATCCTTCAAGCAAGGAATAAAACAAAGTTATTTTCATGAAACACATGTAAATCACATGATCACTAAACACTCAAGGTCCATAAAGCTCATTTAAATTCTCATGAAAACAAATCATGAGTAAACTAATAAAGTGAGTGTACAAGTGTAATGTGACACATATCAATCATGAAAATATTCATTTAGGCTCATATGAAATTCCTTGAAAACATGAAAACTTGAAAAACTAGATTTTCATTACCAAAAGAAATTCATCTAAGATGTGAAATCGCCAATTGAAATCATCTTAAAAACAAGAGATTCATTATAAGTGTGAAATCACTTAGCAAACATGGAATTCATCCAAACGATTTAAACTTCAAGGCATATGTATGTCATGTACAAACTAAAGTATACATACATATCCTAAACATAATGAGTCCACAAAAGTATATGCATGAAGGCACGTGGCTCAAGGATGTACATGTATAATCAATAGTTTGGATAGGATAGACATATACATGAAGTTAAACAAATAAACCCAAAATCAAGAAAAACTAAATTTTCACCAAAACTAATTTCATTTCAAGGTATATGTATGAATTGTCAACACAATAAGTATACATACATATCCCTAAACACAATTGAGTCTACATATATAGATTTGCATGAAAAGCAAATGACTCAAAGGGTATACATGTATATCTTAAGGTTTGGCAAAATAAACATATACATGAAATGAAAACTCATATACATAAAACAAATCCAAAAATAGGAATACAAGTTTAAAATGCATGAATCATCAAAACTAGGCTATACTAACACATTTAATGGGTACAAATTAGCTTCCAAGCACAAACAAATATAAAGATTTATTTGTGTCCCACTACATGTGCAAGTATAAATTCTAGTCTTAATGAAAACTAACATCTAAACAAGTAATCAAATCATTAAGCATAAAACGGGATATAAGTCAACATGAAAGAAAAAAAATCATGAAGAACTTCCACATGCTATTAGAATCAAGAAATACATAATAGCCTATAATCATTAAAACATGTGGCAAAATTAGAAATCATACAACACAAGTTATTTATCAAAGCATGAATCATTAAAACAAAAAAATCATAGTCAACCATATGATTTAGCATGACAAAGACATGTGCATAAGATCTTATGATTAACATGATAGCTAAAACATAAGGAGAACACAAAATATGGGTCCATACTAATCATGGGTGTCTCAACAACTAATCATGTAAAGCATAAGTCTAATAAACATGACAAACATCATACTAATCATGAAACAATAAAACAAGAATTATAAACATCCAAATGGTCATAATGCATATGTATGTGCATTAGATCTAGGGCATACATGTTAGTATAAATAAGGTGAGAACACTAAATATAGATCCATAAAAAACATGGGTGCTCAAGTAACTAAACATGTATAACACTATTCTAATGAGCATGGCATAAGCATAATGAACAATAAACCATGGCATGCTATAAATAGATGAACATGAAAAGCATGCAAATAAAAATGAGAGTTAGAGAATGATACCAAAACCGATGAAGGTGCATCTCTAATTCTCCAAAACACGGTGGTCCTCCCACCAAATCTCCTTGAGAGTGAAGCATCCAAATGGTTCTCTTTAGGCACGGAACGCATCCACTCCAAGGCACCAACACTCTCACGTTTTGCGAGAGCTCCCACCTACATCAAAAAGTATAGAGGTGGTCTTTGGTACCCATTTCTTTGTGGGTCCATGGGGGTTAGTATCCTTTCTAACCCAAACAAGATTAGTTGCTAAATTTTCATGATAGATACGATCATAACAAAATCTAGCAAGATGGCCTTTTCGGCGACAATGTGTACATGTGTACACATGAGCATACGTGCGATGGTGGTGACCGTGGAAAGCATGTGTATGCCGTGAAGGGTGAGCATGCAAAGATGGACCTTGTTTCTTGCGAACCAAGGTTTCCAAACGTGAATGATTCAATGTGCATTGGCTCAAAGTGGAGCCCAAACATTCAACACTTTTCTTCAAAATATTTATATCATTTTCAATAGTGGAAGACAAAGTGGAGCATGCAATAGGTGTGCAAGAAGAAGAAGCTATACTAGCATGGCACACATGAGAATCAATATCACTTTTAAAGATTCATTTTTCTTTAAAACCAAATGCAATTCTTTTGTAATAGAATCAATTTTATTTTTCAAAGAAAGGTTATCTTTAAAAGTAAAATCCAACTTTGAAGACAAAATCTCATTGTGCTTCACAACATCATCACAATCATTTTTGCTTTTTAAAACTTCAATCTCATTAAGGGCAAGATCTAGTTGAGATCTTAGTGAGTCACGTTCACTAGTGATCTCTTCCTTCTCTTGCAAAATCAATTCAAAATTAGAGCATAAATCCTTTAATTCATTTTTCAAAATAAGGTTGTCCTCTTTCAAAAGATTGTGTTTTTCAAACAAATTTTTAAGCTTTTGAGCAAGTTCCAAATTTAAAGTTTGAACTTCAAAACAACCATGGCAATAGGAACTAGAGCTATCATCTAATTGAGTGTCCGATTGTACCTCAAGGGAGTTTTTCCCTTGGACCATGAAGCAATGCTCTTCGGACTTTTCTCTCTTAGATCTCCTCATCTTGTTGATAATCCTTGGAAGCTCGGGAGACGTCAATAAGCTCCAAACTGCAAAAGCCGAGTCATAATGATTAAACACCGGTAAAAGATGTTCACCAAGAGATGCTCTAAGTGTTCTAAGTGCTAATGCATTTGCCTTCTTATGCTTGCTACTATTGGGGAATGATTCCATAGTGGAGGCTTGATAAACTAGGTGTCCTAGTCTTTTCAAATGGCTACTCATATTTGCCTTCCAAACATCAAGTCTAATATGGTCAAACATAGGAGGGCTATCCATGAGTGCAAACTAAATAAGTGCAAATGAACAATGCAAATGAAGATTAGCAAACCAAGATCTCACTCCTAGGTGGTTAAACCTAAATATCAGGAGCACTAGCTCTGATACCAATTGAAAGATCACCTATAGGGGGGGTGAATAGGTGATTATGCTAATCTAGTCAACTCAATGCGGAATTAAAAACTAATTTGCAATTTCAACAAGAGATGCACATAACCAAGCCAAGCATATAAGTATGTATGAGCAATATGAATAGATGCAAGGCACAAAGTAAAGAGAGAGAGAGAGAGTAAGAGTCAATGAACAAGCGCAAACACCAAGATATGTTTCGAGGTTCGAGCACCCAGCTCTACATCCCCGCCTTCACCCAGAAGGATTTTAAGTCCACTAGCTTGTCCACAAAGGACTCCCACAAAGGGAACCTCCACCGAGGATTTGGGGCAGTCACAATATAAGGAGTACCAACTCCTCTCCTTACAAACACAACCTCCTCCTTGAGGCACAACTCCAATCCAACAAACAATCACCTCACAACCCGAGGGATTAGCACAAAGCCAAGCAAGGATCACCTCACAACTTGAGGGATACAAACCACTTGCACAAACAACCTCCTCAACCCAAGAGGGAAAAGCACAAAGCAAAGTATAGAGGGTTTACTGAAAAGTCACCTAGAGGGGGGGTGAATAGGTGACAATGCTAATCAAGGGGCAAATTAAAAATTTAAAGCTACAACAATCAAGTTTCACAAGATGAATGCAAGCAAGTAAATATGACAATGATTATGATGAGCAAGAATAAGAGCAAGTATAGTAAAAGAGTGCAAGAAAGTAAACCAATCGCAAACACAAGGATATGTTATCGAGGTTCGAGCACCCAGCTCTACTCCTCGCCTTCCCCAGAAGGATTCTAGCTACTTTCACTATCACAAAGAACAATTACAACCGGAGTACCCAACTCCTCAATTACAATCACAAGAATATCTGAGTAGTCACAAGACCACAAACTCTCTCTTTCAAAAATCTCTTCCCTTACAAAGGTCCTTAGAGAATAATGAGTAGAATTGAAGCTCTTTTGTGTAAGGAAAAGAAATTGAAATCAGAGAAAAACTTTTGAAAACCCTTCAGAAAATTGAGAGAATTTAGCACAAAAACCAAGAACTTTGAATGCCTTAAACTTTTGAATTTTTAGCAATAATTGTTGTTGTAACCAATCTCTCCCAAAACACCCCTATTTATAGGAGAGGGCTAGGGTTTAGGGATAAAACATATTTACTGATGTTTAGGAGGTAATTAGATCAAAATATATCCTTAAACGAATTTTTAAACACAAAAGACAAAAATAAACAGCTCTTAAAAATCTGCCCGTTACTGTTCAAACGGTCAGATCGGTCGACCGGGCCGGTCGACCGATAGTACAAAAATTCGACCGTTATAGGCTAGCGGTCGACCGACCCGGTCGACCGATAAAACCTGTGAGCAAAAGCAATAGTCCGGTCGACCGCCTCGGTCGACCGACAGACATGCACATGGATACGTGCATCTGCCAGAACTTCGGTCGACTGGTCCGGTCGACCGGACCAGACTGACACAGACTCGGTCGACTGCCCCGGTCGACCGGATCAGGTCAAAAATTGATTTTAGAAAAGAAAACAAAGAGGATTTTGATTTTAACAAAAATACTTTGAACAGGGAATAGTATAAAACATAAATATATATCTGTAGGCAAAAACTTGTATGCAAAATATTTTTGTATAATTTATAAGAAATTATTTTGGAATGAACATGTGCGCAAAAACGTGTGTGATAGAGCTTCAAACCTACCCACTATTCTTTAACATACTATAAACTGAAAAACAAAATACATGAAGACTTCTTGTGCTATCTTCAAGTCTTTGAGCCATCCAATGCCTTGCTAGTGCCTTCTCTTCTATGATCCTTCCTTGATGTGCAATTTGCCTTCCTTACTTGGTGGAACTTAGAAGTTCTTGCAATAGCTAAGCAAATGGTTTCTAAACATGATACAAACCTGAAACTCATCTTAACAAACTTTTTAGTACCAAATAGCTCTAATTTGGTTTGTCATCATCAAAACATAAAACAATTGGAGAGTGTAACCTCTTGGGCCAACAATCTCCCCTTTTTGATGATGACAAAACAAATAGGTTATTAACAAAAATATAGGAGGAGAAAGCTCCCCCTCAAATTATGCTATACATAAAACACAAGAATATGCTCTAGATACTAATGATGCACCAATTATTGAAACTAATTAAAACAAATAAAGCACAAAAATTGCTCTTGATACCAAAATACCAAAACAACTAAAACACAAGAATTCATAAAACCAAAACATATAAATTCATAAAATAAATCTTAAAATTAAAGCATATAAATTCATATGGAACCAAGACCAAATGAACTTATTTTTGTCATGTAAACTTATTCTCCCCCTTTTTGTCATACATCAAAAAGGGTTATTAAAAACATGTCTATTCAATAATACAAACATTAAGTTCTCCACAAATAAACGAAAATATAGCAAAATCAAGAGGTTTAGTGAAAATATCGGCTAGTTGTAAATCCGTGGAAACATAATCAATATCTATATCACCTTTCTCAAAATGATCTCTAAGAAAGTGATATCTAATCTCAATGTGCTTGGTCTTACTATGTTGATTTGCATTTTTGGTCATGTGTATAGTACTAGTATTATCACAAAATATTTTTATATGATCAAAGTGCAAATCAAAATCAAGGAGAGTATGTTTCATCCAAAGGACTTGTGCACAACAAGCCCCCGCGGCAACATACTCCGCCTCGGCGGTTGAGAGAGCTACGGAATTTGTTTCCTAGAGGACCATGAAACAAGACAATTACCAAGAAATTGACATGTCCCACTAGTACTCTTTCTATCTACTCTACAACCCGCATAGTCGGCATCCGAATAACTAGTCATTGAAAAATCTATAGTTTTTGGATACCAAAGACCCATTCCAATAGTGCCCTTAATATAACGAATAATGCGTTTTACCGCAATAAGATGAGACTCTTTAGGACACGATTGAAATCTAGCACAAAGACACACACTAAACATGATATCCGGCCTACTTGCCGTCAAATATAAAAGACTTCCTATCATGCTTCTATATAATTTAATATCAACATTTTTACCTTGTTCGTCCTTATCAAGCTTGGTTGTAGTTGCCATTGGAGTGTTGCAAGCCTTTGATCCTTCAAGCCCAAACTTCTTTACTAGCTCCTTTGCGTACTTGGCTTGGTTAATGAAGGTTCCGTCTTGCAATTGCTTGATTTGGAGTCCAAGGAAGAAATTGAGCTCACCCATTGAAGACATTTCAAATTCAAGTTGCATGACTTTCTCAAAATCCTTGCATAAAAGCTCATTAGTAGATCCAAAAATTATATCATCAACATAAATTTGCACAATTAAAATATCATTATCAACATGCTTAGTAAAAAGAGTTGTGTCTACTTTGCCTTTAATAAAATTATTTGAAATGAGAAAACTAGAAAGCCTTTCATACCAAGCTCTTGGAGCTTGTTTCAATCCATACAAAGCTTTATCAAGTTTAAAAACAAAATCGGGATGAACTTGATCAACAAAACCGGGAGGTTGAGAAACATAAACTTCTTCATTAATAAAACCATTTAAAAATGCACTTTTTACATCCATTTGAAAAAGTTTAAAATTTTTAAAACATGCAAAAGCTAGTGTCATCCGTATGGCTTCAAGCCGTGCTACGGGTGCAAAGGTCTCCTCAAAGTCAATTCCTTCAACTTGAGTGTAACCTTGGGCCACTAACCTAGATTTATTCCTAATGACATTTCCGGACTCATCCATCTTGTTTCTAAAGATCCACTTAGTACCAATTATTGGTCTATCGTGGGGCTTAGGAACAAGGTGCCAAACTTGGTTACGCTCAAATTGATTGAGTTCCTCTTGCATGGCAAGCAACCAATATGGGTCCGTCTCGGCTTCGAGAATGCCTTTGGGTTCAAAATGAGAAATAAAAGCAAAGTTACCACATATGTCATGGAGTTTGGAGCGCGTTGTGACTCCTTTAGATGCATCACCCAAGATGAGCTCCTTAGGATGATTTGTAGCGTATCTCCAAGCTTTAGGAAGCGGTTGAGTGCTTTCCTCCTTATCCTCTTAAACTTCACCAATAGGATCTAGCTTTTCTTCTTGAGCGGGTGAGTCCTTCAAGGATAGTCTCTCCATGTCTTCACCTAATGGTTCAAACTCTACAACATTCTCAACAAACACATTAGATTCTTCAAACTTAACATGCATGGATTCTTCAATGGTTTGAGAAGATCTAATGAAAACTCTATATGCTTTGCTAGTAGAGGAATATCCAACAAAGATAGCCTCATAAGCCTTAGCATCAAATTTACCCAAATTATCCTTAGTATTCAAAACAAAACACTTGCATCCAAAAACTTTAAAATATGCAACATTTGGTTTTCTAGAATGATACATTTCAAATGATGTTTTTGAAGAATTTTTGCACAAATAAATACGATTCGATATATAGCATGCGGTGTTTACGGCCTCGGCCCATAAATATTGAGGGAGGTCATATTCACTTATCATTGTCCTAGCCATCTCTTGAAGTGTTCTATTTTTCCTTTCTACAACTCCATTTTGTTGTGGAGTTCTAGGACAAGACATTTCATGCTTAATTCCCTTTTCATCACAATAAGTCATGAAGAGTTGGTTAACAAACTCACCACCTCTATCACTCCTTATTCTCAAAATCGGAAAACCCTTTTCTTTTTCAACTCTTTTTCGAAAAATCTTAAAATGAGAAAAAGTTTGATCTTTATTTTGTAAAAAGAAAACCCAAGTAAAACGGGAGAAATCATCAACTAAAACAAATGCAAATCTACTTCCATTAAACTCTTAGTTTTAGTTGGTCCAAAAAGATCCATATGAATTAATTCTAAAGGCCTAGTTGACATGATATCCTTGATTGGTTTAAAGGAAGACTTGGTTTGTTTCCCAAGTTGGCACGCACTACAAATGCGGTCTTTCTCAAAATCCAAGCAAGGTATACCCTTCACCAATTCCTTTGAATTAATCCTAGAGATATGGTCAAAAGATGCATGTCCTAATCTTCTATGCCAAAGCCAAGAATTTTCATCAAAAGCATTTAAGCATTTAGTAGAACAATCTAAATTAAGCATGTCAATAATATAAACATTATTATCACGAAAACCGGTGAGAATACAAACATCGGATTTAACATCAAAAATCTTACAAGAAGTATCATCAAAAATAACTTTAAGTCCACGATCACAAAGTTGACTAATGCTAAGCAAATTATGTTTTAAACCATCTACTAAAACAACATTCTCAATAATAGGAGATGCACCAATTTGAATGTTACCTATACCGATGATAGTTCCTTTGGAGTCATCCCCGAAGGTGACGGTGCCACCTTCCATGTACCTTGATAGGGTTGTGAAGTTATTGATGTCCCATGTCATGTGTCTTGAACAACCACTATCAAGGTACCACCGCTCCCTACGTCTTGGAGCTTTGGTGTGTACCTACATCAAACAATTTAAGACTTGATTTTGGTACCCACATTTTCTTGGGTCCTCTAGGGTTAGTGTCATGAACCCAAACAAGATTATTTGTTCTATTTAGTTGATCATAGCAAAACTTAGCTAAATATCCATTTTTACCACAATATGTGCATCTATATACTCTACCATATTTAAAAGCATAATGAGTGTGTGATTTGTGAGCATGGGCATTGTGAGCATGAACATGTGACGTGTTAGGTGTAGTGTGAGCATGAGGAATCTTAGCATGAGATGTGTGCTTTTTAGAAAATTTTTCTTCAAGTTTCTTAGTATTAAAGGCACAATCCTTTAAAACTTTTTCAAAATCATTCATTTTGGATTTAAAAGAAGAAATTTCTTTTTCATCAATAATAGGAGATTTTGCCTTACAAGTACTCTTGTAGGCACAAAATTCTTTTTGCATGGAAATGAAATTAGAAGAAATATAATCTTTTTCTTTAGAAACAATGGCAAGTTGATTCTTAAGAAAAACAACTTCTTTTTGTAATTTTATGCATTCAATTTTCTTGTTATCATAAGTTTCAGAAAGTTCTACAAAAGCATGCACTAGAACTTCCTTACTTACATCATCATCTTCATCATCAAGGGATTGAGGGGTTACCTTGGGTGTGTTTGCCATGAAACACATATTAGCTTGATCCACCTCCTCTTCGGACTCGCTTTTCGAATCCCATGTTGCTTTGTAAGCTTTCTTTTCCTCCGGCTTCTTTGGCTTGAAGGAGGAAGTCATTTTCTTCTTGAACTCCGGACAATCCGTCATGATATGTCCGGGTTTGCGGCAATTGTAGCATATGATCTTCCGCTCCTCTTTGCCTTCAAATTTTCTCCGGAAGTTGAACTTGTTCTTTCGGTACAACCTCTTGACATTCCGCACAAGTAGAGTTAGCTCCTCATCTTCTTCTTCGTCATCTTCATCGTCATCATTGGTGGATGAAGTCTTGAAGGCTATGGATTTCTTCTTTGAAGTAGTGGCCTCTTCTCTCGCCTTCTTCTCCATCTCATGGGTCTTTAGGTTCCCAATGAGACTAATGAGGTCCATCTCGTCCTTGTCGTTCAACTCCTTCAAGGTGGTGGCCTTGATCTCCCATGATGAAGGAAGAGCCCGAATTACTTTCCGCACCTTTTGATCGTTGGAGATGTCATCACCTAAGGAAGAAAGACCATTAGTGATTTTAGTAAACCTTGTAGCCATACTATCAATAGACTCATCATCAAGCATTTTAAATGACTCATATTGGGACCTCAAGAGATCTATCTTAGCTCTCTTGACTTGTGAAGTCCCCTCGTGTGTGACCAATAAGTGTTGCCAAATCTCATAGGCGGATTGGCAATGAATTACCCGTGTAAGGTCATCCTCATTCAAGGCGGTCAATAGGGAGTTTTGGGCCTTGGAGTTAGCCTCATATAATTTAAAGTCAAGGTCGGTCCAAGTGCTCTCATCACCATCGGGTGCTACATAGGGTTTGGTCAAGGACTTGGCTACTAAGCTACCCAAAGATTGCAAAAATATAGTCATCCTAACCTTCCAAATTGGGAAATTGAGGCCATCAAATTTAGGTGGGGATTTAATGTTGTCGGCCATGTTTACTAGTGATGAATGAATGAAATGAAAATGTTGATTAGCAATATTTTAAGGATCTCTCTATGGATGTTAAGCCAAACCTAGAGTCCAAGCTCTGATACCAATTGAAAAGTCACCTAGAGGGGGGGGTGAATAGGTGACAATGCTAATCAAGGGGCAAATTAAAAATTTAAAGCTACAACAATCAAGTTTCACAAGATGAATGCAAGCAAGTAAATATGACAATGATTATGATGAGCAAGAATAAGAGCAAGTATAGTAAAAGAGTGCAAGAAAGTAAACCAATCGCAAACACAAGGATATGTTATCGAGGTTCGAGCACCCAGCTCTACTCCCCGCCTTCCCCAGAAGGATTCTAGCTACTTCCACTATCACAAAGAACAATTACAACCGGAGTACCCAACTCCTCAATTACAATCACAAGAATATCTGAGTAGTCACAAGACCACAAACTCTCTCTTTCAAAAATCTCTTCCCTTACAAAGGTCCTTAGAGAATAATGAGTAGAATTGAAGCTCTTTTGTGTAAGGAAAAGAAATTGAAATCAGAGAAAAACTTTTGAAAACCCTTCAGAAAATTGAGAGAATTTAGCACAAAAATCAAGAACTTTGAAAGCCTTAAACTTTTGAATTTTTAGCAATAATTGTTGTTGTAACCAATCTCTCCCCAAACACCCCTATTTATAGGAGAGGGCTAGGGTTTAGGGATAAAACATATTTACTGATGTTTAGGAGGTAATTAGATCAAAATATATCCTTAAACGAATTTTTAAACACAAAAGACAAAAATAAACAGCTGTTAAAAATCTGCCCGTTACTGTTCAAACGGTCAGATCGGTCGACCGGGCCGGTCGACCGGTAGTACAAAAATTTGACCGTTATAGGCTAGCGGTCGACCGACCCGGTCGACCGATAAAACCTGTGAGCAAAAGCAATAGTCCGGTCGACCGCCTCGGTCGACCGACAGACATGCACATGGATACGTGCATCTGCCAGAACTTCGGTCGACTGGTCCGGTCGACCGGACCAGACTGACACAGACTCGGTCGACTGCCCGGTCGACCGGATCAGGTCAAAAATTGATTTTAGAAAAGAAAACAAAGAGGATTTTGATTTTAACAAAAATACTTTTGAACAGGGAATAGTATAAAACATAAATATATATATCTGTAGGCAAAAACTTGTATGCAAAATATTTTGTATAATTTATAAGAAATTATTTTGGAATGAACATGTGCGCAAAAACGTGTGTGATAGAGCTTCAAACCTATCCACTATTCTTTAACATACTATAAACTGAAAAACAAAATACATGAAGACTTCTTGTGCTATCTTCAAGTCTTTGAGCCATCCAATGCCTTGCTAGTGCCTTCTCTTCTATGATCCTTCCTTGATGTGCAATTTGCCTTCCTTGCTTGGTGGAACTTAGAAGTTCTTGCAATAGCTAAGCAAATGGTCTCTAAACATGGTACAAAACCTGAAACTCATCTTAACAAACTTGTTAGTACCAAATAGCTCTAATTTGGTTTGTCATCATCAAAACATAAAACAACTGGAGAGTGTAACCTCTTGGGCCAACATTTACAACTTGGTGGTTTAACAACAACCACAAACAATCTCTTTTCCCACACACAAAGATCCTATAGAAAAGATAGTAGATTTTTGCTCAAGTGTGGAGAAAACCAAGGGATTTGAATCCAGCAACTCAAAGAAAATCTTTGGGAAAAAATAGAAATGAAGATAGTGAAGTTCAAACAAAAACTTTTCCCAAAATCCCTTTTCTTTGGTTTTTTAAACCCTAATAAAAACACCAAAAAGATTGTTCAATTTGAATTCAAAAACCTCTTTTAATTGCAGTGAAAACACCAGAGAGTAGGGAAAAATTCGCACAAAAAATCTTAGAGAAAAACTCTTGCAAATGGGGTATTTATAGGCAAATCTGGAAACTAGCCGTTGGCAGCAGATTTTGCCAAATAACCCTGCCGGTCGACCGGTCCGTGATTGTGATCCAATTTTGCATATTTTACCACATTATTTCCATGCATTTTTACAAATAAAAATATGATTTTTACTCATCTTTTCTATATTTTTGCAGGTCCATACTTTAAAAGAGACAAAAGCCCAAAATCTCTTTAATTAGCAATAATTAAAGAGATTAATTCAAAAAGCCCAAAAGAGCCCAAATTTGAATCCAGAATCCAGAGAGATCCGCGCGCCAACTCAAGATTCTAGAAGGCCACGTGGATAACAACCTCGTAACCAACCTGTACCAGAAATCTGTTGCCTAACAGATTCTGTTTTGCCACAAAAAGGTTGTGGATCTGCGGCAGTTTTAAGTTGGTTGGATCCCAGATTTTGCGCCAACAACCAGGGTTCTGGATCCTTCTCCTGAGGCCTATAAATACTGCACTTGAACCTGCGAGAAAGGAGAGAACGTGAAGAGGAGAGATTAGAGAGTAGATGCTTGTAATTTTTGTAGGATTTTTCTCTAGGTTTTTAGTTCTTTAGATCTTCTTCCTCCCTAGAAATTCTGCAAAAGAGAGTTGTAAGAGAGAGAAAGCTTGTGTACAATAAGGAGTGACAACTTGTGAAGCAAGGATTCATCCATTCTCTTCTCTCTACTTGAGCATTTTCTAGTAACTTTACTTGCTTTCTTTAATTCTAGTTTTACTTTACTTGCAATTTTATTCATGCTTTGCTTTTCTTTTGTAATGGCTAGTAGCTAATTCTTTCTTCTCATGGCTAGCTAACTACTTACCTTGCTAACTACTAACTCATGGGTGATTGCTATCTTTAATCTTGCAAGTTGTATGGTCTTCTCTTCTCCGATGGGTTACTTTCATGCTTGGCAAGTATCTTGTTGTAATTCTCCATATGATTCATGTGTGTCTCATTTAGAGCCTTGTCTAGAACAAGTGCCTTGATGGAACATGGAGATGGATCACCAATATGCTATTTGTTGTACAACTTCTTTACTTCCATTAATGAATGTTGTATCTTCTTCCTTAGCATCCCTTGAGTGTAGCTCTTTTGATTCCATTATTGAAAGTCTAGTTTGTAGGCCAATGACATCTATGAGGCTACAAGACAAGTCCAAGAATGATCACCCGTCATCCAAGTGGGAAAGTAATTAGACCAACACGCAAGACAAATCTTTGCCGATGAATCAACATGAGGCATGCATTCACCATCACGGAGTTTAGTAAGTTTAGCAAGGAAGTAAGGTTAGCTAGTCATGGTTTTCTCATCTTAAATTCTTTCTACAAGTTTTCATTCCATTTGTTTTCTTTCCAAAGTTAATATCATCTTTGATTTCTTTTCATTTTCCATCATGAACATATCCACCGATTCTTTTATTTCTTTTTCCAACGATTCTTTATTCTTTTGAGCAAAGAAGAATCTTCGTTTTATATCTTCACTACCAACCGTAACGCTTCCATCGCAAGCTCTCCCTGAGGATTCGACCCGGTATAGCCATTGCTATAACGGAGATTGGAAAGGGTATATTAACCATATCAAATACATTTGTGGACTAAACAAGCACTAAGGTTGATTCTAAACCTTCTTTCTTTTACATAATACTTGTGCAAATACTTCACACATCTCTTTCCTAATCAGTCCGGTCGACCGCCCAACGGTCAATTTTTGCCCGTTGCCAGCTGCGGTCGACCGCCCCGGTCGACCCAAACAAACAGAGAGCTCTGCTCTCAGTCCGGTCGACCGGTCCGGTCGACCGTCCCAGTGTCTCCAAACGTGCACAGATCTGTGCACGTCGGTCGACCGTCCCGGTCGACCGACTTCATCCTAGTCGACCTGGTCAGTTGACTTAGTCGACTGGTGAAGCCCAGAACAGAAAACTGGGTTAAAAACATATAAAAAATTCTTTTATCATTTCTAAAAATCACCAAAAATAGTTTTATCATTTTGCATTGATATATAAACATGTGGTAAAAAGTTTAGCTCAAATATCAATCAATATGAACTATTTTTGTGTCTTATCATTTTTACCAAAACCAAAAACTGTATTTTCTAAAACTTGGATTTTGAATAGAAAATACGTTTTGTCCAAAACTCTTCCAAATACAAAAACATAATATTTAAACACCTTGAAGCATGATGCATATGGTTAGAAATCCAATATACAGAAAATATATATATATCATAGTTTTTGTCATTAATTCCAAATATGTTTTGTCAAAAATACCAAAACATAAAACACATGAATAAGTGAGTCAAAACTAAGTTTGTCTAGGAAATTAAAGCATGCATGTATATAGAACAAATCATATATACATTAAACCATGTAAACTTGTTTTGATCTATCTATTCATGAAACCAAGATCGGTTAAACCTAAAACCGAAAAACCGAAAACCAATATTTAAAACATGAAACGTGTGTGTGTTGTGAACTTGAGCATTATCATACTATTCTAATATTTTCAAATTTGGATCTAAACACAAAACTAAACTATGGTACCAAAGTCTTCTTGTAGAGCGCAATCTCCAAGCCGACTCGATCCAAAACTCCTTAATCCATCGAGCAAGTGCTATATGTGATCTTTGACGCTCGGGCTCTTGAATCAACTTGTGAAAGATGTGTGGAAGCTTTCACCAACTAATAACTTGATTAATGATCTGAAATTAAACTCACAAGATTATTAGTACACATAACTACATGAGTTAATCATCATCAAAACTAGAGTGGAAGGCCTTTGGGCCAACAATGTGGATGTTCTTCATGATCATTTTCATGTCTTTCATGTTGATTTATATCCCGTTTTGTGCTTAATGATTTGATTACTTGTTTAGATGTTAGTTTTCATTAAGACTAGAATTTATACTTGCACATGTAGTGGGAAACAAATAAATCTTTATATATGTTTTGTGCTTGGATGCTTATTTGTACCCATCAAATGTGCTAGTATATCCTAGTTTTGATGATTCATGTATTTTAAACTTGTATTCCTATTTTTGAATTTGTTTTATATGTATGAGTTTTCATTTCATGTATATGTTTATTTTGCCAAACCTTAAGATATACATGTATACCCTTTGAGTCATTTGCCTTTCATGCAAATCTATATATATGGACTCAATTGTGTTTAGGGATATGTATGTATACTTATTGTGGTGATAATTCGTACATATACCTTGAAATGAAATTAGTTTTGGTGAAAATTTAGTTTTTCTTGATTTCGTGTTTATTTGTTTAACTTCATGTATATGTCTATCTTATCCAAACTATTGATTATACATGTACATCCTTAAGCCACGTGCCTTCATGCATATACTTTTGTGGACTCATTATGTTTAGGATATGTGTGTATACTTTAGTTTGTATAGGACATACATATGCCTTGAAGTTTAAATCGTTTGGATGAATTTCATGTTTGCTAAGTGATTTCACATTTATAATGAATCTCTTGTTTTTAAGATGATTTCAATTGGTGATTTCACATCTTAGATGAATTTCATGTTTTCAAGGAATTTCATATGAGCCTAATTGAATATTTTCATGTTGATATGTGTCACATTATACTTGTACACTCACTTTATTAGTTTACTCATGATTTGTTTTCATGAGAATTTGATATGAGCTTTATGGACTTTGAGTGTTTAGTAATCATGTGATTTACATGTGTTCATGAAAAACAATTTTATTTTATTCCTTACTTGAAGGATTTCGTACTAGTTCTAAAATTTTTTCCTATAACTAGTTTGTATTCTTCACTATGGTAGAAATTTTCAAACATACTACATTTTCAAATCTATTTTTGAAAACCCCTACCTTCGATGGGAGGATGGATGGGAGATCATGTTCATGCATGCTTTAAAATGAAAATCATTTAAAAACTTGAACCATGATTGGGAGGTAGTAATATGAGATATACATTTGATATTATTGTTATTTCAATTGGTATCATTGAATTCTTTCAATTGGTATCAATCTTGACATTTCTTGTATACTCATATGTGTTTGTATGTATGTATGCTTCATTCCAAGAATATCAATTTCTATTGGTATCTTTTTCATACATATATATGTTTGTTTCAATTTTTTTAACAACGCTTAGGCTTGTTAAAACAAAAATGAACATTATTTTAGTGTGTTTTCATAAAGGGGGAGAAAAATTTGATTTTGTCTTTCAATTGGTATTTGATTCCCACTCCCTTACTTTATGATTGAGAATTTCAAATTGGTATCATATGTTTAAAATGAAAATATTTACTATTGGTATCAAAATTTTTGTTTAGATATTCAAAATTTATTATGTTTAATTTCAATTGATATCAAGATGTTTCATGTGTTTTTGCTTAAAATTGTTATCAATATTTTTTTGTTTATTTCCTTTCAATTGGTATCAAGATGCTATTCTTTGACATATTTTCAATTGGTACCTTAATTGATTGTCACCCCTTATTGACTTTGTTTTTGTTTTAGATAAAAAGGGGGAAAATATTATTTTTATTGATTCATTGTTTCGAACAAAAATGGGGAGAAATATTTATTGATTTTTCAATTGATTTGGTTTTGTTTTTACCCCTTTATTGATGATTGACAAAAAGGGGGAGAAGAATTTGGGTTTATATATGCATGTTTTTGTTTTGCATATATTAAGTTTAATTTAGTTTAATTTTAATTGGTATCTAAAGCATGTTTTATAATTGGATGTTTTGAGTGTAATTGGTATCTAGAGCATGTTTTGTTTTAAATATTTCATTGGAATTGGTATCTAGAGCATGTTATGTTTTTGAACATTTCATTGGTATCTAGAACCCTTTATTGTTTATGCATAGATATGCATGTTTCATGATTCATGTTTGAGAGCCTTCATTGCATATTCATTATGTTTATTTGGTTATGCATGAGTTAAGGGGGAGCTTCTTTGAAGCTTAACTTTAATCCATGCATATATAACTCCATGAGTTTTGTCATCATCAAAAAGGGGGAGATTGTTGGCCCAAAGGCCTTCCACCCTAGTTTTGATGATGATTAACTCATGTAGTTATGTGTACTAATAATCTTGTGATTTTAGTTTCAGATCATTAATCAAGTTATTAGTTGGTGATTAGCTTCAATAAGATGATTTGGAAGCTTTCACATGTTGATTCAAGAGCCCGAGCGTCAAAGATCATATATAGCAATTGCTCGGTGGATCTAGGAGTTTTGGATCGAGTCGGCTTGGAGATTGCGCTCTACAAGAAGACTTCGGTACCATAGTTTAGTTTTGTGTTTAGATTCAAAATTGTAAAGATTAGAATAGTATGATAATGCTCAAGTTCACAACACACACACGTTTCATGTTTTGAATATTGGTTTTCGGTTTTTCGGTTTTAGGTTTAACCGATCTTGGTTTTCATGAATAGATAGATCAAAACAAGTTTACATGGTTTAATGTATATATGATTTGTTCTATATACATGCATGCTTTAATTTTCTAGACAAACTTAGTTTTGACTTACTTATTCATGTGTTTTATGTTTTGGTATTTTTGACAAAACATATTTTGGAATTATTGACAAAAACATGGATATATATTTGTTTCATGTATATTGGATTTCTATCCATATGCATCATGCCTAAATGCTGTTTAATATCATGTTTTTGTATTTGGAAGAGTTTTGGACAAAACGTATTTTCTATTCAAAATTCAAGTTTTAGAAAATACAGTTTTTGTAAAAATGATTAGACACAAAAATAGTTCATATTGATTGATATTTGAGCTAAACTTTTTACCACATGTTTATATATCAATGCAAAATGATAAAACTATTTTTGGTGATTTTTAGAAAAGATAAAAGAATTTTTAAACATGTTTTTTAAACCAGTTTTCTGTTCCGGGCTTCAACCAGTCGACTAGTCTTCTGACCAAGTCGACTTGGCTAAAGTCGGTCGACCGGGTCGGTCGACCGACGTCACAGAATTGTGCACGTTTGGCAGACATGGGACGGTCGACCGTCCGGGTCGACCGGGTCTGAGAGCAGAGCTCTCTGTTTGTTTGGGTCGACCGGGGCGGTCGACCGGTAGCTGGCAACGGGCAAAATTTGACCGTTGGACGGTCGACCGGCCGGTCGACCGGCAGTGCATTTCTGGCATTTTCTGCTGCCAACGGCTATATTTTTTTGGGGTCTATAAATACCCCATTTGTAAGAGTTTTTCTCTAAGATTTTTTATGCGAATTTTTCCCTACTCTCTGGTGTTTTCACAGCAATCAAAAGAAGTTTTTGGATTCAAATTGAACAATCTATTTGGTGTTTTTGCTAGGGTTTGGAAAATCAAAGAAAAGGGTTTTTGGGAAAAAGAGTTTTGATTCATCTTCTATATCTTAGTTTCAGTTTTTCCCAAGGATTTTCTTTGTGATTTTGATTTCCATCCCATTGGTTTTCTCCACACTTGAGCTAAAATCTACTATCTCTTCTATAGGATCTTTGTGTGAGAGAAAAAAGTTGTTTGTGGTTGTTGTTTAGACCACCAAGTTAAAAACCCAATCTTTGCTTTGTGCCTTTCCCTCATTGTGTTGAGGAAGTTGTGCAATTGGGTTGTATCCCTCAAGTTGTGAGGTGATCCTTATGTTTGCTTTGTGCTAATCCCTCGGTTGTGAGGTGATTGTTTTGTTGGATTGGAGCTTGCCTCAAGGAGGAGGTTGTGGTTGTAAAGAGAGGAGTTGGGTACTCCTTGTGAGAGTTCTTTGTGGACTTGCTAGTGGATTAGATTTCCTTCGTGTGTCGAAGGCGGGGATGTAGAGCTGGGTGCTCGAACCTCGAAACATATCTTGTTGTTTGCGCTTGATCCATTGACTCTCTCTCTATCTCTCTCTTTACTCTGTGACTTACAAATATTCATATTGTGCATTCATAATTGCTTGGCTTGGTTGTGTGTGCATCATTTGTTGATTGCACTTGAGTGTACCATTAAGTTTTTAAATTCCGCATTGAGTTCATTAGATTAGCATAATCACCTATTCACCCCCCTCTAGGTGATCTTTCAGTATGTATGATGATGAGAATTTCCCAATTAACTGAGGATGCTGTTAGACTAAGGTTCATACCCTTCGCGCTGAAAGATATAGCTAAGAAGTGGCTTTACAATCTTCCCGCCAGTTCGATTTCTTCATGGGATGATTTTGTAAAAGTCTTTCTTAAAAAGTTTTATCCCATTCACAAGACAGCCCTCATGAGAAAGAACATTATGCAATTCAAGCAGGAATCCAATGAACCATTCTGAAAATATTTCGAACGCTTCAAAGATTTACTAGCCCTATGTCCTCATCACGGCATAGAGAAGTGGCGGCAGTGCCAGATTCTCTATGACGGACTTGATTATCAAACAAAGACACTCCTTGAAACCATGTGCCAAGGGGAATTT
The DNA here is from genome assembly GCA_038442645.1 of Agave tequilana. NCBI lineage: Eukaryota > Viridiplantae > Streptophyta > Magnoliopsida > Asparagales > Asparagaceae > Agave > Agave tequilana. Next base: position 51,001 of record JAVJIF010004326.1, on the reverse strand, counting down.
TTAAAGAAAGATGAGAATCAGGGGTGGGATCTCTTTGAAGCCTTAGCCAAAAAACAATTCAGTGGGAATCATGTCCTGAGAAACCCACTTCCACCACTTTCAGAACCGGTATGCATTCGATAGAATCCTCTATAGCTGCCGAGGCTAAAATAACACAACTGATGAAGAGGATAGAACTGCTTGAATCAAAGGAACATTCTGCTGTAAACCAGGTCAACTCATCACCTGTGGTCAAACCGGGTTGTTCCTATTGCCATGATATCAACCATCTGTTCGAAGAGTTTCCTATTTACCAGTCTCAAATGTATCAGGAGAAAATGAATGCTGCTTACACCTGACCCAACCACAATCCATACTCCAAAGCGTACAATCCGGGATGGCGAAACCATCCAAAATTTTCTTAGAGTCAGTGTGGTCCTGAGCAACCTAGGCAACCATTTTCACATCAATATCATGCTCAACCCAGTTTCAACCAGAATCCACCAAATTTTCACTCATATCAGAGTCCACCATTCCAATCATATCAGAATCAACCACATTTCCAAACAAATTTCCAGCCCACATATCAGCAACATCAACCCCAGAGTCATTCAGACAAAAGAATGTCAGAATTGTAAAAAATGATAGAAACCCTATCCAAATCCCAAGCTTCAATGATGACCAACCAACATCAGGATATGAATAAATTACAGGTCTAGATAGGGAAATTGGCTAATTCTCTAAATGAGAGACAAAAAGGAATGCTACCAAGCCAACCAGTGCCCAATCCAAAAAATCACTTCCCTCTGCATGAAGTTAAAGCCATGGACCCCAGTCAATGCAACACTATTCATATTCTGAGATCCGGGAAGCGAGTAGATAATAAGGTTTCTACTCAACCACCCAAAACAGTGTCAACAACAACACCTCTAGTTCCAGTCCAACCAGCTCAAGACAATCCATCTTCCAGTTCTGAACCATCAACTTCTAAATCTAAAGAAAAAGAAAAGGCAGATGAGCAACCACACAAGCCTATTGCACCATTTCCAAATAGGCTAGCAAATCAAAAGCTGAATGCTCATATGGAGAAGATCAGAGAAATGTTCAATCAAGTCCAAATCAATAACCTCTTCTTGATGCCATACAACAAGTTCCATCATATGCCAAATTTTTAAAGGAAATGTGCACCAAGAAGAGGAAAGCAAATGTCCCTAAGAAAGTCTTCCTAGCTTCGAACATTAGCGAGTTGTTCACTGGGCCAATTCCTATGAAATACAAGGACCCAGGGAGCCCAACCATCTCTTGTATCATAGGACAGACTACTATCAATAGGGCATTACTTGATTTGGGAGCCAGTATAAATCTTCTCCCCCTATTCTGTGTATCAACAACTAGGGTTAGGCGACCTCCGCCCGACCAAAGTTACGATACAACTGTCAGATCGCTCTGTGAAGACTCCTAAAGGGGAGATTAACGATGTCCTTGTCAGAGTTGGGGAGTTTATTTACCCTATTGATTTCATAGTTCTTGAGACACAACCGTGTCTAATTCCAATCATCGGGCTCAAACTCCTGTTATCCTGGGCCGACCATTCCTTGCTACTGCTAATGCCATCATCAATTGTAGGAATGGATCCATGAGGTTAGCTTTTGGCGACATGACTAGAGAAGTGAATGTCTTCAACATAGACAAACAACCTCGTAAGTCAAGAGATCAAACATTTGAGGTAAACTTTGTTGAAAATAATTGTGAGGAAGAGAGAGAAGATTCAGAAGATGAGTCGCTGTTTCTTAATGAATTATTTCAAAATGAATGCAATCATCTTGATGTAGAAGATCCTAATGTTAGAGTACCCTTTAAAAAAGGAAAAATTGATTTGGATATCTTCACTTTCAATGAGCCAACAAAGAAGGTATCCCATGAGGATATAATTCAAGAACCTCCGATTGATATACTTTTTGAAGACCTCTTCAAAGATGAACTCATGTGTCTGGATGAACCAACTAGGGATGTTTTGATTAATTGCACATCTCTAAGGGAAAGTGTTGACCTCAGCTTTGAGGAGATATATCAAGCTGAGTTAGAATTCCTAGGCATTCACAATGAGGAAGTTCAAAATGATAAGAGTGGTGATGACAAGTTTTGAATGAGGATTGTAGTGATATGAGGAAGAAACAACTAAAAAAGGTGAAACTGGGGATGCCGAAGGTTCAAATGACAATACAATTGGCATCCTAACTGTGCCCTATAAAAAGGACCCACTGGAATGATGGGAAACGGGCTAGAGGGATAAGACCGAAAAAAGTCCTAGGTGTGGGAGATACTTCATGTTGTACATTTTCCCTGTAAATTATTTTGGGACCCTTTTTGTAAATAATAAAAATAAAAAATAAAAGCAAAAAATAATAATAATAACTTCAAAAAAAAATTTGACTTTGGTGCTAATTAGCACCAAGAGTTCCACCTCTTCATAAATCCCTTTTTCAAATTAACCTAGGGTTGTAAATATCCAACTCCAACCTAGGGTAATATTGGGACTTCCCCTCTTTCAGCCCCCTATAAATTTCATCTACCCTGCCACTTTCCCCTCAACCCTCAAACGCGTCTCAGATCTGAAACATACTCTTCAAACGCCGCTCTTCAAAATTTTCCCCTCCACAGCTCTCTCCTACGTGCCGCGTTTCCACGACCATAGCCGCGATTCCGCGGCTATCTTTACTCTACTGTGCGCCGCCACGGTCTGTTGAAGGCGGTTTTCCCTGCTCGTGGCCGATCTGGTGGCTGATCATTAGAATTCGCTAATCCAGTGTCCTCTGCATCGGATTTGATTTCCCCCCACGTATTCCGGGGGTGGTTTGCTCTCTAAATCTTCCGATCTATTGTGTTATTCTACAATTTTAGCATGGCACCATCTTTGTTCGCTGAGAAGGATTATTCTAAAATCTTTTGTGATAATAATGGGTATGGGAACATTTTCATTAATAGGATCCGTGCATGGGATTGGTATTCCCTCGTGTATGATAACTCCGAACATGATGCATTTTATTGCCTCGAATTAGTGACATCATTTTATAATTCCATTGATCATGCATCGGTTAATTTCAATACATACCAATTCACGGTCCACATGCCCTTAGGTGACATTTTTCATCACGTTTCCTCTCCTTGAGGAACTCACTCACGTCCCTTGTTACCCTCAACACAGCGACCCCCTTCCACTCAATGACTACATGACCGTTATGGGGGCCCGCTGCACTGAACAAGACCGAGGGCTCAAGGTCAGTACCACCTTCCGTAATGTGCATTGCGGGCAAATCAAAGGGTACTTGGTCTCTGCTTTCTTGAGCAGAGGCCCAAGACCACTTATATGTTACTGCAGTGCTTTGTTTCCTGTTTCTTCAACCTGTAACCTGCACAGAGAAGAAAATTCGTTTAGTTCTTCACTTCAAATGAAAACTGTTTGCTCTCCCCGGCAACGGCGCCAAAAATTTTGTTCGGAATGGAGGAGTGTACTAAATTCAGAGAGAGAGGGTTTAGAAATAACCTCCGACACTAGTGAGTGATGCTCAAAAACTCCAAAAATGTATTCACAATGTTACTTTACTCCTTCCAAATACCGTAGTAGTATGAGCTATTACGGGTCGATCCTCAGGGAGAGCTCGCGATGGAAGCTTTAATGGTTGAGTTGTGAAGAAAGAAAACAAGAGTTCTTCTATGTTCAAGAGAAACAAAATGATATGGAAAAATCGAGAAAAAATTCATTGTGGATTTGTTGCATGAAAAGAAAGAGAAAGTGAAAAGAACTTGGAAAACTTTACTAGCTTTGGAAAGAAAACTTGAGAAGGAAAACTTTGAAAGACTTTTAGATAGAAGAAACCATGACTAGCTAACCCTTCTAATTTACTAACTTACTAATCTCATAGGGTGATGCATGCCTCATGTTGATTCATCGGCAAAGGTTTGTCTTGCTTGTTTTGGTCAAATACTTTCCCACGTAGAGGATGAGTGATCTTCTTGGCTTGTCTTGTAGCCTCATTGATTCATCGGCTCCCAAGATAGATTTTCAATGATGGAATCAAGGAGTGTCACTCACGGTAATTCTAAGGAAGAAGATACAAGTTTCATTAGTCATTCAAAGCCATACTCGAGCTAGCATTGAAGTAAGAAAATTGTACAACAAATAGCATAGTTAGGTGCTCCATCTCCATGTTCCATCAAGGCACTTGTTCTAAAGACAAGGCTCTAAATGAGGCTCACATGAATCATATGGAATGAAAACAAGCATTTGCCAAGAATTAAAGTAACTCATCTTCATTGGGGATAGTAGAGACTTGAAATTACAAGATCACAATAAAGCATCCAATGAATCACATGAGTTAGCAATCACCCAAGAGTCAGAAGTTAGTAAAATTAGTGGTTAGCTAGTCATGTTAGAGAGAGTTAGCTAGACATTGACATGAGAAAAACACAACAATTCATAGAAGAAGAAAGTGCAATAGAAATTAAAGCTTGAAGAAAGTAAAGCGCAAGAAAGTAAATCACTAGAATTAGTAAAGAAGAGAAGATAGATGGATCAATCCTTGCATTCAAGTTATCACCACTTCAATTACAAGATCTCACACTCACTCACTCTCTCTTTGCAGAATTCTAGAAGGAAGAAGAAGATTACAAGAGCACTAAAAGAAGCTAGAGAAAATCCCTACAATTCTCTCAAAAATACAAGCTCTTCTCTCCTATCTCTCCTCCATTTTTTCGCAGAGGCCCTAGGGGTCTATTTATAGGCTCTAGAGGATGAGGCCCTCAAATCTTGGCCGTGGGATCAAAACGCTGGCTCAACGGCCAGATGCTTGCCGCGGATCCACGGCCAGAGCCGCGTTTCCGCGGCAGAATCTTGGCCGTTGCGCCAACGATTTCTATTGCCGTTCTGTTACAGTCTGTTTGCCACGTTGGATCTTCTAGAAGGCTGGGAATATTCGTGGACGACTCCAGATCTGGGCTAGACTTTAGGCTTTTCCTTTTGGCTCTTTAATTAATCCCATTAATTCCTTGATAATTCCTTGATTATGGGCCTTCTTTTCCATTAATGGTGGACCTGCAAATTTAGAGAGAAAAGGAATAAAAAGCTTATTTTTATTTACATAAAGCATGGTATGGAAGTGGAAAATGATGCAAAAATGAATAACAATCACATCAAAAAATTTGTTCGGAATGGAGGAGTGTACTAAATTCAGAGAGAGAGGGTTTAGAAACAACCTTCGACACTAATGAGTGATGCTCAAAAACTCCAAAAATGTATTTACAATGTTACTTTACTCCTTCCAAATCACCGTAGTAGTATGAGCTATTACGGGTCGATCCTCAGGAAGAGCTCACGATGGAAGCTTCAATGGTTGAGTTGTGAAGAAAGAAAACGAGAGTTCTTCTATGTTCAAAAGAAACAAAATGACATGAAAAAATCGAGGAAAAATTCATTGTGGATTTGTTGCATGAAAAGAAAAACAAAGTGAAAAGAACTTGGAAAACTTTACTAGCTTTGGAAAGAAAACTTGAGAAGGAAAACTTTGAAAGACTTTTAGATAGAAGAAACCATGACTAGCTAACCCTTCTAATTTACTAACTTACTAATCTCATAGGGTGATACATGCCTCATGTTGATTCATCGGCAAAGGTTTGTCTTACTTATTTTGGTCAAATACTTTCCCACGTAGAGGATGAGTGATCTTCTTGGCTTGTCTTGTAACCTCATTGATTCATCGGCTCCCGAGATAGATTTTTAATGGTGGAATCAAGGAGTGTCACTCACGGTAATGCTAAGGAAGAAGATACAAGTTTCATTAGTCATTCAAAGCCATACTCGAGCTAGCAATGAAGTAAGAAAATTGTACAACAAATAGCATAGTTAGCTGCTCCATCTCCATGTTCCATCAAGGCACTTGTTCTAAAGACAAGGCTCTAAATGAGGCTCACATGAACCATATGGAATGAAAACAAGCATTTGCCAAGAATTAATGTAACTCATCTTCATTGGGGATAATAGAGACTTGAAATTACAAGATCACAATAAAGCATCCAATGAATCACATGAGTTAGCAATCACCCAAGAGTTAGAAGTTAGTAAAGTTAGTGGTTATTTAGTCATGTTAGAGAGAGTTAGCTAGACATTGACATGAGAAAAACACAACAATTCATCGAAGAAGAAAGTGCAATGGAAATTAAAGCTTGAAGAAAGTAAAACGCAAGAAAGTAAAGCACTAGAATTAGTAAAGAAGAGAAGATAGATGGATCAATCCTTGCATTCAAGTTGTCACCACTTCAATTACAAGATCTCACACTCACTATCTCTCTCTCTTTGCAGAATTCTAGAAGGAAGAAGAAGATTACAAGAGCACTAAAGGAAGCTAGAGAAAATCCCTACAATTCTCTCAAAAATACAAGCTCTTCTCTCCTATCTCTCCTCCATTTTTTCGCAGAGGCCCTAGGGGTCTATTTATAGGCTCCAGAGGATGAGGCCCTTAAATCTTGGCCGTGGGATCAAAATGCTGGCTCAAGGGCCAGATGCTTGCCGCGGTTTCGCGGCCAGAGACGCGTTTCCGCGGCAGAATCTTGGCCGTTGCGACAACGATTTCTGTTGCCGTTCTGTTACAGTCTGTTTCCTACGTTGGATCTTCTAGAAGGCTGGGGATATTCGTGGACGACTCCAGATCTGGGCTAGACTTTGGGCTTTTTCTTTTGGCTCTTTAATTAATCCCATTAATTCCTTGATTATGGCCTTCCTTTCCATTAATGGTGGACCTGCAAATTTAGAGAGAAAAGGAATAAAAAGCTTATTTTTATTTACATAAAGCATGATATGGAAGTGAAAAATGATGCAAAAATGAATAACAATCACACCTCCATACCTAGCTTTTGCTCATCCTCGAGCAAAAAGAAAAAGAGAAAAAATCCTAACTAAATTATTGAACCACTTTCGTAGGTGACACGATTGCATTGAACATGTGCAACAAGCCGTTAAACCTCTAGGTTACCCTAGAGGAGGAGTGTTGTCTCCTAAGGGTTTTCAGCGGATTGCACCCACAAAATCCATAAAGAAATAAAAAATGTTAGTGAGAAATTTTTGATCCATATTTTTCAAGAACTTTACTTGATCTATAGGTTTCGGGTTACCCTAAACTCGTCATTCTTTTTATAAGTGTCTATTTAGAGTTTTGTCTTCAACTTAGGTTAATTTCTAAGGAATAAAGCGAAGACCGGATTTTGCATCAAACCTAGTATATATACATCTATAAATATGAAGGATTTTTCTTAGACTAAAGTTCATTTATTTACTAATATATACAATATTTTTATTTATTTATTGATTTATTTATTTATTTACACCTCCTTAGCTTCCTTAGGCTTTCTAATTTACCCATGTAACGAGCCTCTTACCGATGACTCCCAAACCAGTCAGTTTTAGGGTACCAGATGAAGATACATCCCTAAGGTTCAAGGACTCGAGTAAACTAGGCCACGAATACTAAGGACTTAACCACCTTTAGGCGTGACTGGCCATGCTTCTTAAGGCACAGCTAACCAGCTTAATTTGTGGCCAAGTAATTATTTTATTTATTTATTTATACTTTTTTTAATTATTATTTTATTATATATATGTGTAAATTGAATCACTATGTCTTTGATTAATCCCTCAATATGTTTAATGTATATATGCTAAAGAAAGAATTAAAATCTAGCTATCTTTCTTATCCTTTTTACTTAACCTAAAAATCCAACAAAACTCCTCTTTTCGACTTATATTAAGAAATCTTAGTTAAGAGTTTCCTTAATCCCTAAAATCAAGTTTGATTCTTTCATAATGGATCAAAATTTTCTCTTCTTATTTATTTATTTATTTATTTATTTATGGTTTTTCTAAAAAGAAAATGTAAAATCTAAAGAAAAATAAAAATCCTAAAAAGAAAAATGAAAATCCTAAGTTAGTATCTACCCCCCATACCTATCTCATGCATTGTCCTCAATGTATGCAAGATAAAATATGCATGAAATAGGAATCACCTCCGACGTCGTTTTGGACCAGCGGTGGTGCTGGGTCCAGCCGACTGTGAATGCTGAAGACCGGCCTCAATACGGTCTAATCTAGATTGCTCCTCCACTCGTTTCCTCATCCGAACCTGTCCCTAAAAATCTTCTTCATGCCTCGCCATATGGTGGACATGAATGCACGTGAGTCCGTAGGGGGGTCCTGGTGCCAAAATGCGAGCTCATCTTCCTCCTCTAAACTCTCCTCAGAAGAGGACTCCACTGGCACATCCTCCGGTTGGACACTAGGGGTTCAGACCGCATGTAAGCAACTGTTATAGGCACTAGTGGCCCTCTCGTGTGTGACAAACACCCGGTCATATGCATCAAATACAACATCTGATAGGAAGGTCCTACATAGACGCGTAATCAGAATGGCGTGTGAATGTTTAGCACCATGGGTGCGTGAGGAGTTGGTAAGGATGGAATGAAAGATGGTCTTGTTGAGGCAGACCGTGTGCTGCCTAGTCATAAGCTCGTGAATAATTTGCAACACAGGGCGGTTAAAAGAAGTGGTATGGTCCAGACCTAGAATATTGCGTTGGATCCATTGTCCAACGCAATGCACATTACGGAAGGTGGTACTAACCTTGAGCCCTCGGTCTTGTTCAGTGCAGCGGGCCCCCATAATGGTCATGTAGTCAATGAGTGGAAGGGGGTCATTATGTTGAGGTAACAAGGGACGTGAGTGAGTTCCTCAAGGAGAGGAAGCGTGATGAAAATGTCACCTAGGGGCATGTGGACCGTGAATTGGTATGTGTTGAAATTAACCGATGCATGCTCAATGGAATTGTAAAAGGATGTCACTAATTCGGGGCAATAAAATGCATCATGTTCGGAGTTATCATACACGAGAGAGTACCAATCCCATGCACGGATCCTATCAATGAAAATGTGCCCATACCCATTGGTGTCACAAAGAATTCTAGAGTAATTTTTCTCAGCAAACAACGTTGGTGCCATGCTAAAAATGTAGATCAACACAATAGATTAGAAGATTAGAAAGCAAACCACCCCCGGAATACGTGGAGGGAAATCAAATTCGATTTGCAAAGGGCACTGGATCAAGAATTCAGACGATCGGGCACCAGATCGACCACGAGCAGGGAAAAACGCCTTCAATAGACCTTGGCGGCGCACCAACAGAACAAAGACAGCCGCAGAATCGTGGCTCTGGTCGCGGAAACGCGGCAGGAAGGCTGAGACTGTGGAGGGGAAAATTTTGAGGGGCGGCGCTTGAAGAGATTGTTTCAGATTTGAGATGCGTTTTGGTTTGAGAGGAGAGAGTCAGGGTAGATGAAATTTATAGGGGGCTGAAAGAGGTGAAGTCCCAATATTACCCTAGGTTGGAGTTGGACACATTGAGGACAATGCATGTGGGGGGGTAGATCCTAACTTAGGATTTTCATTTTTCTTTTTAGGATTTTTATTTTTCTTTTTAGGATTTTATTTTTCTTTTTAGGATTTTTTATTTTCTTTTTAGGATTTTCATTTTATTTTTAGATTTTGTCTTTTTAGATTTTTCATTTCTTTAGATTTTACATTTTCTTTTTAGAAAAACCATAAAAAAATAATTAAAAAATAATAATAAAAAAAGAAGAGAAAATTTTGATCCATTATTAAAGAATCAAACTTGATTTTAGGGATTAAGGAAACTGTTAACTAAGATTTCTTAATATAAGTCGAAAAGAGGAGTTTTCTTGGATTTTTAGGTTAAGTAAAAAAGGATAAGAAAGATAGCTAGATTTTAATTCTTTCTTTAGCATATATACATTAAACATATTGAGGGATTAATCAAAGACTTAGTGATTCTATTTACACATATATATAATAAAATAAAAAAAAGAAAAAAAAAAGTTTTACTTGGCCACTAATTAAACTGGTTAGCTGTACCTTAAGTGTTGGCCCAAAGGCCTTCCACTATAGTTTTGATGATGATTAACTCATGTAGTTATGTGTACTAATAATCTTGTGATTTTAGTTTCAGATCTTTAATCAAGTTATTAGTAGGTAATTAGCTTCAACAAGATGATTTGGAAGCTACCCACATGTTGATTCAAGAGCCCAAGCGTCAAAGATCATATATAGCACTTGCTCGATGGATCAAAGAGTTTTGGATCGAGTCGGCTTGGAGACGGCGCTCTACAAGAAGACTTAGGTATCCCTGGTTTAGTTTGTGTTTAGATCCAAATTGTAAAGATTAGAATAGTATGATAATGCTCAAGTTCACAACACACACGTTTCATGTTTTGAATATTGGTTTTTGGTTTTTCGGTTTTAGGTTTAACCGATCTTGGTTTTCATGAATAGATAGATCAAAACAAGTTTACATGGTTTAATGTATATATGATTTGTTCTATATACATGCATGCTTTAATTTCCTAGACAAACTTAGTTTTGACTCCTTTATTCATGTGTTATATGTCTTGGTATTTTTTTTGACAAAACATATTTTGGAATTAATGACAAAAATTATGATATATATTTGTTTCATGTATATTGGATTTCTATCCATATGCATTATGCTTCAAAGTGTTTAATTATCATGTTTTTGTATCTGGAAGTGTTTTGGACAAAACGTATTTTCTATTCAAAATTCAAGTTTTAGAAAATACAGTTTTTGGTTTTTGGTAAAAATGATTAGACATAAAATAGTTTTAATTGCTTGATATTTGAGTCAAAAACTTTTATCACATGTTTATATATCAATGCAATTTGACAAAACTATTTTTGGGAATTTTTAGTAGTTTATAAGAATTTATTGGATATTTATTTTCCCAGATTTCTGACCTGTTTTGGTGTCTGCCAGGCTGATCGGTCGACCGGTACGGTCGACCGCACCATGTAGACGGTCGACCGACGTGCACAGAAACGTGCACGCTGGCTACACCTATAGCCGGTCGACCGTGCCGGTCGACCGACTGAGAGCAGGTTTGCTCTCTGTTTGTTTGGGTCGACCGGGCGGTCGACCGCTAGCGCCAAATGGTCAAAAATTGACCGTTGGGCGGTCGACCGGGCGGTCGACCGTCAGGGTAATTCTGGCAAAAATTACAGCCAACGGCTATTTTCTGGATTAGCCTATAAATACCCCATTTGCAAGAGTTTTTCTCTAAGATTTTTTTGTGCGAATTTTTACATACTCTCTGGTGTTTTTATAGCATTAAAAAGAAGTTTTTGAGCTTGATTTGAACAATCTTTTTGGTGTTTTCTTTAGGGTTTGAAAAATCAAAGAAAAGGGTTTTGGGAAAAGCTTTTGAATTGAACTTCTCTATCTTGGTTTTCATTTATTTCCCAAAGATTTTCTTTGAGTTGCTGGTTTCAAATCCCTTGGTTTTCTCCACACTTGAGCTAAAATCTACTATCTTTTCTATAGGATTTTGTGTGGGAAAAAGAGATTGTTTTGTGGTTGTTGTTTGAAACCACTAAGTTGTAAACCCTATCTTTAGCTTGGCTTTGTGCCTTTCCCTCATTGTGTTGAGGAAGTTTGGCTATTGGGTTGTATCCCTCAAGATTGTGAGGTGATCCTTGTATTGGTTTGAGTTTGGAAATCCCTCAAGTTGTGAGGAGATTGTTGGCTTGAAGTTGTGCCTCAAGGAGGAGGTTGTGATTGTAAAGAGAGGAGTTGGGTACTCCTTGTGAGAGTTCTTGGTGAACTAGCTAGTGGATTAGAAATCCTTCGTGTGTCGAAGGCGGGGATGTAGAGCTGGGTGCTCGAACCTCGATAACATATCTCTGTGTTTGCGTTTGATCCATTGACTCTCTCTATCACTCTCTTTACTTTGTGTATTGTGCATATTGCTATATCCTATACTTGCTTGTGTGTGCATCATTGTTGTAATTGCAATTAGTTTTTAAATTCCGCATTAAGTTCATTAGATTAGCATCGTCACCTATTCACCCCCCCTCTAGGTGACTTTTCAATTGGTATCAGAGCTAGCGCTCCTGATATTTAGGTTTAACCACCTAGGAGTGAGATCTTAGTTTACTAATCTTCATTTGCATTTTCATTTGCACACATTTAGCTTGCACTTATGGCTAGCCCTTATGTTTGATCATTTTAGACTTGATGCTTGGAAGGCAAATATGACTAAACATTTAAAAGACCTAGGACATCTAGTTTATCAAGCCATTACCATAGAATCCCTCCCAATTAGTAGCGAGCATAAGAAGGCCAATGCATTAGCACTTAGGGCACTTAGAGCATCTCTAAATGAACATTTATTACATGTTTTTGATCGCTATGATTCGGCTTTTGCAGTTTGGAGCATCCTGACTTCTCCCGAGCTTCCAAGGATTATCAACAAGATGAGGAGATCTAAGAGAGAAAAGTCCGAAGAGCAATGCCTCATGGTCCAAGGGAAGAGCTCCCTTGAGGTACAATCGGATCTCAAATAGATGATAGCTCTAGTTCCTATTGTCATGGATGTTTTGAAGTTCAAACTTTGAATATGGAACTTGTTCAAAAGCTTGAGAATTTGTTAGAAGAACATGATTTGTTGAAAGATGATAATCTTGTTTAAAAAATGAATTAAAGGATTTATGCTCTAATTTTGAATTGATGTTGCAAGAGAAGGAAGAGATTGCAAGTGAATGTGACTCACTTAAATCTCAACTCGAACTTGCTTTAAAGGAAAATGAATTTTTGAAAAACAAAAATGATTGTGATGATGTTGTAAAGAACAATGAGATTTTATCTTCAAAATTGGATTTTACTTTTAAAGAAAATCTCACTTTGAAAAATGATATTGATGCAATTACAAAGAATTGGATTTGGTTTTGAATAAAAATAAATCTTTGCAAAATGATATTGATATTCATGTTTGCCATGCTAGTGTAGCTTCTATTTCTTGCACACCTATAGCATGCTCCACTTTATCTTCTAGCATTGAAAATGATATAAATAATTTGAAGAAAAGTGTTGATTGTTTGGGCTCCACTTTGAGCCAATGTGCTTTAAATCACACTCGTTTGGAATCCTTGGTTCGCAAGAAACAAGCTCCAACTATGCATGCACACCCATCACGGCATACACATGCTCATCACGGACACAATCATAACATGTATGCTCATGTGTACACTTGTACACATTGTGGTCGAAAAGGCCACCTTGCTAGATTTTGCTATGATAGATTACATATTGAAAATTTAGCAACTAATCTTGTTTGGGTTAGGAGAAATACTAACCCCCGTGGACCCACAAGAAATGGGTACCAAGATCCACCTCTTTGATGTTTGATGTAGATGGAGGCTCTCGCATAACGTGAGAGTGTTGGTGCCTTGAGGTGGATGCATTCTAAGCTAAAAGGAGAACCATTTGGATGCTTCACTCTCAAGGAGAATTGGTGGGAGGACCACCGTGGTTTGGAGAACTAGAGATGCACCTTCATCGGTTTTGGTATCATTCTCTAACTCCCATTTTTAATTGCATGCTTTTCATGTTCATCTATTTATAGCATGCCATGGTTTATTGTTCATTATGCTTATGCCATGCTCTTTAGAATAATGTTATACATGTGTAGTTACTTGAGCACCTATGTCTTATATGGATCTATATTTAGTATTCTCACATTGTTTAAACTAACATGTATGCCCTAGATCTAATGCACATGCATATGCATTATGACCATTTGGATGTTTATGATTTTTGTTCTTATTGAATCATGTTTCATTATTTCATGATTAGTATGATATTTGCCATGTTTATTAGACTTATGCTTTACATGATTAGTTATTGAGACACCCATGTTTAGTATGGACCCATATTTTGTGTTCTCTTTATGTTTTAGATATCATGTTTATCATAGGTTTAATGCACTTGTCTTTGTCATGCAAATCATATGGTTGACTATGATTTTTTTTTTGTTTTAATGATTCATGTTTTGATAAATAACCTGTGTTGTATGATTTCTAATTTAGCCACATGTTTTGATCATGTATTTTATGATTCTTATAGCATGTGGATTTACATAATGATCATTTTTAGAATATTGTTGATTTATGACTCGTTTTATGCTTAATGATTTGGATATATGCTTAGATGTTAGTTTTCATTAAAACTAGGGTTTATACTTGTATATAGAATGGGCCACAAATAAACCTTTATATATGTTTGTGCTTGGATGCCTATTTGTACCCATTAGATGTTCTAGTATAGTCTAGTTTTGATGATTCATACATTTTAAACTTGTATTCCTATTTTTGATTTGTTTTATGGTATGAGTTTTCATTTCATGTATATGTTTATTTTGCCAAACCTTAAGATATACATGTATACCCTTTGAGTCATTTGCTTTTCATGCAAATCTACATATATGAACTCAATTGTGTTTAGGGATATGTATGTTTACTCATTGTGTTGACAATTCATACATATACCTTGAAATGAAATTAGTTTTGGTGAAAATTTAGTTTTTCTTGATTTCGTGTTTATTTGTTTAACTTCATGTATATGTCCATCTTGTCCAAACTATCATTTATACATATACATCCGTGAGCCACGTGCCGTCATGCATATATTTTTGTGGACTCATTATGTTTAGGATATGTATGTATACTTTAGTTTGTACATGACATACATATGCCTTGAAGTTTAAATCGTTTTGATGATTTTCATTTATTTCTTTTGGATAATTTCTTTTGGTAATAAAAATCTAGTTTTTCAAGTTTTCATGTTTTCAAGGAATTTCATATGAGCCTAATTGAATATTTTCATGATTGATATGTGTCACATTATACTTGTAGACTCACTTTATTAGTTTACTCATGATTTGTTTTCATGAGAATTTGAATGAGCTTTATGGACTTTGAGTGTTTAGTGATCATGTGATTTACATGTGTTTCATGAAAAACAACTTTGTTTTATTCCTTGCTTGAAGGATTTCGTACTAGTTTAAAAGTTTTTTTCCTATAACTAGTCCGTATTCTTCACTATGGTAGAGATTTTCAAACAAAGCTTATTTTCAAACCTATTTTTGAAAACCCCTACCTTCAATGGGCGGTTGGATGGGAGATCATGCTCATGTATGCTTTATAATGAAAATCATTTTAAAACTTGAACATGAAATGGGTGGTAGTTGATATGAGTCATACACCTGATCTTATTCTTGTTTCAATTGGTATCATTGAATTCTTTCAATTGGTATCAATCTTGACATCCTTTTGTATACTCATATATGTTTTGTTTTATATATGTATGCTTACACTTCATATAGTATCAATTTCAATTGGTATCTATTTCTTACATACATATATAGATGATTTATTTGTGCTTATTATATCCCTATATCTTGAAGCACAAATTTTAGTTATGTTAAGCTTGAGTTTTTCAATTGTATCCATATACAAGCTTTATCATAATTTTAAGATTGCTAAGCTTGAATTTTTTAATGAATATCATGTTTCAATTGATTTAATTTTCAATTGGTATCTTATTTCAAGCCTATGCATATTTTCTTTTGGTATTTCATAAAGGGGGAGAAAACTCATATTTTATATTTCAATTGGTATTTGGTTTACCATTGTTTGGTTTCCCACTCCCTAACTTTATGATATTAAAGTAATTGGTATCATATGCTTATAATGAAAAATATCTTCTTTTGGTATCAAGATGCTATTTGTTTCCTAAATTTGGTATCAATTTTTTATTATCTATTGGTATCAAGTTTACATTACATGTTTTCATTTTGATATAAAATGTTATTTTGTTTCAATGCCTTGTTTTATTTCAAATAGGATTTGGCATTTCTCAAAATTTGTTATTTTCAATTGATATCATATTGACTTTGGTTTTACCCCTTGGAATAATTTATTGCTTCTTTGTTTTGAAGATTTAGGGGGAGAAGTATTTGTTTTCATTATGTTTATTTTTACCCTTTGTTGATGATTGACAAAAAGGGGGAGAAGAATTTGTAGTTTATATGCATGGTTGATTTATGCATATGTTTTAGTTGGTTTTCATTAGTAATAATATGTTGGTTTCAATATTATTGTTTTATTGGTATAAAGAGCATGTTTCATTGTTTATGCTTTATTTTAATTGGTATCCAGAACATGTTTATATGTGGTTAAGAACATTCATTGCATATCTTACATGTTTTATTGTTATGCATGAGTTAAGGGGGAGATTTTTTGAAGCTTTACTTTAATCCATGCATATATAACTCCATGAGTTTTGTCATCATCAAAAAAGGGGGAGATTGTTGGCCCAAAGGCCTTCCACTCTAGTTTTGATGATGATTAACTCATGTAGTTATGTGTACTAATAATCTTGTGATTTTAGTTTCAGATCTTTAATCAAGTTATTAGTAGGTAATTAGCTTCAACAAGATGATTTGGAAGCTACCCACATGTTGATTCAAGAGCCCAAGCGTCAAAGATCATATATAGCACTTGCTCGGTGGATCAAAGAGTTTTGATCAAGTCGGCTTGGAGACGGCGCTCTACAAGAAGACTTAGGTATCCCTGGTTTAGTTTGTGTTTAGATCCAAATTGTAAAGTTTAGAATAGTATGATAATGCTCAAGTTCACAACACACACGTTTCATGTTTTGAATATTGGTTTTTGGTTTTTCAGTTTTAGGTTTAACCGATCTTGGTTTTCATGAATAGATAGATCAAAACAAGTTTACATGGTTTAATGTATATATGATTTGTTCTATATACATGCATGCTTTAATTTCCTAGACAAACTTAGTTTTGACTCCTTTATTCATGTGTTATATGTTTTGGTATTTTTTTTTTGACAAAACATATTTTGGAATTAATGACAAAAATTATGATATATATTTGTTTCATGTATATTGGATTTCTATCCATATGCATCATGCTTCAAAGTGTTTAATTATCATGTTTTTGTATCTGGAAGTATTTTGGACAAAACGTATTTTCTATTCAAAATTCAAGTTTTAGAAAATACAGTTTTTGGTTTTTGGTAAAAATGATTAGACATAAAAATAGTTTTAATTGCTTGATATTCGAGTCAAAAACTTTTATCACATGTTTATATATCAATGCAATTTGACAAAACTATTTTTGGGGATTTTTAGTAGTTTATAAGAATTTATTGGATATTTATTTCCCAGATTTCTGACCTGTTTTGGTGTCTGCCAAGCTGATCGGTCGACCGGTACGGTCGACCGCACCATGTAGACGGTCGACCGTATGGGTCGACCGACGTGCACAGAAACGTGCACGCTGGCTACACCTATAGCCGGTCGACCGTGCCGGTCGACCGACTGAGAGCAGGTTTGCTCTCTGTTTGTTTGGGTCGACCGGGCGGTCGACCGCTAGCGCCAACGGGTCAAAAATTGACCGTTGGGCGGTCGACCGGGCGGTCGACCGTCAGGATAATTCTGGCAAAAATTACAGCCAACGGCTATTTTCTGGATTAGCCTATAAATACCCCATTTGCAAGAGTTTTTCTCTAAGATTTTTTGTGCGAATTTTTACATACTCTCTGGTGTTTTTACAGCATTAAAAAGAAGTTTTTGAGCTTGATTTGAACAATCTTTTTGGTGTTTTCTTTAGGGTTTGAAAAATCAAAGAAAGGGTTTTGGGAAAAGCTTTTGAATTGAACTTCTCTATCTTGGTTTTCATTTATTTCCCAAAGATTTTCTTTGAGTTGCTGGTTTCAAATCCCTTGGTTTTCTCCACACTTGAGCTAAAATCTACTATCTTTTCTATAGGATTTTGTGTGGGAAAAAAGATTGTTTTGTGGTTGTTGTTTGAAACCACTAAGTTGTAAACCCTATCTTTAGCTTGGCTTTGTGCCTTTCCCTCATTGTGTTGAGGAAGTTTGGCTATTGGGTTGTATCCCTCAAGATTGTGAGGTGATCCTTGTTTTGGTTTTGAGTTTGGAAATCCCTCAAGTTGTGAGGAGATTGTTTGCTTGAAGTTGTGCCTCAAGGAGGAGGTTGTGATTGTAAAGAGAGGAGTTGGGTACTCCTTGTGAGAGTTCTTGGTGAACTAGCTAGTGGATCAGAAATCCTTCATGTGTCGAAGGCGGGGACGTAGAGCTGGGTGCTCGAACCTCGATAACATATCTCTGTGTTTGCGTTTGATCCATTGACTCTCTCTCTATCTCTCTCTTTACTTTGTGTATTGTGCATATTGCTATATCCTATACTTGCTTGTGTGTGCATCATTGTTGTAATTGCAATTAGTTTTAAATTCCGCATTAAGTTCATTAGATTAGCATCGTCACCTATTCACCCCCCCTCTAGGTGACTTTTCATTAAGAAGCATGGCCAGTCACGCCTAAAGGTGGTTAAGTCCTTAGTATTCGTGGCCTAGTTTACTCGAGTCATTTAACCTTAGGGATGTATCTTCATCTGGTGCCCTAAGACCGACTGGTTTGGGAGTCATCGGTAAGAGGCTCGTTACATTGGTAAATTAGAAAGCCTAAGGAAGCTAAGGAGGTGTAAATAAATAAATAAATAAATAAAAATATTGTATATATTAGTAAATAAATGAACTTTAGTCTAAGAAAAATCCTTCATATTTATAGATGTATATATACTAGGTTTGATGCAAAATCCGGTCTCGCTCTATACCTTAGAAACTTAACCTAAGTTGAAGACAAAACTCTAAATAGACACTTATAAAAAGAATGACGAGTTTAGGGTAACCCGAAACCTATAGATCAAGTAAAGTTCTTGAAAAATATGGATCAAAAATTTCTCACTAACATTTTTATTTCTTTATTGATTTTGTGGGTGCAATCCGCTAAAAATCCTCAGGAGACAACACTCCTCCTCTAGGGTAACCTAGAGATTTAATGGCTTGTTGCACATGCTCGGTGCAATCGTGTCACCTATGAAAGTGGTTCAATAATTTAGTTAGGATTTTTCTCTTTTTCTTTTTGCTCGAGGACGAACAAAAGCTAGGTATGGGGGTGTGATTGTTATTTATTTTTGCATCATTTTCCACTTTCATATCATGCTTTATGTAAATAAAAATAAGCTTTTATTCCTTTTCTCTCTAAATTTGCTGGTCCTCCATTAATGGAGAGGAAGGCCCATAATCAAGGAATTACCAAGGAATTAATGGGATTAATTAAAGAGCCAAAAGGAAAAGCCCAAAGTCTAGTCCAGATCTGGAGTCGTCCACAAATATCCCCAGCCTTCTAGAAGATCCAATGTGGCAAACAGACTGTAACAGAACGGCAACAGAAATCGTTGGCGCAACGGCCAAGATTCTGCCACGGAAATGCGGCTTTGGCCGCAGATCCGCGGCAAGCATCTGGCCGTTGAGCCAGCGTTTTATCCCAGGGTCAAGATTTGAGGGCCTCGTCCTCTGAAGCCTATAAATAGACCCCTAGGGCCTCTACGAAAGAGGGGAGGAGAGATAGGAGAGAAGAGCTTGTATTTTTGAGAGAATTGTAGGGATTTTCTCTAGCTTCCTTTAGTGCTCTTGTAATCTTCTTCTTCTTCCTTCTAGAATTCTACAAAGAGAGAAAGAGAGAGTGTGAGAGCTTGTAATTGAAGTGGTGACAACTTGAATGCAAGGATTTATCCATCTATCTTCTCATCTTTACTAATTCTAGTGCTTTACTTTTTGTGCTATATTTTCTTCAAGCTTTAATTTCCATTGCATTTTCTTCTTCCATGAATTATTGTGTTCTTTTCATTTTAATGTCTAGCTAACTCTTTCTAACATGACTAGCTAACCACTAACTTTACTAACTTCTAACTCTTGGGTGATTGCTTTATTATGATCTTATAATTTCAAGTCTCTATTATCCCCAATGAAGATGAGTTACTTCAATTCTTGGCAAATGCTTGTTTTCCTTCCATATGATTCATTTGAGCCTCATTTAGAGCCTTGTCTTTAGAACAAGTGCCTTGATGGAACATGGAGATGGAGCACCTAACTATGCTATTTGTTGCACAATTTTCTTACTTCAATGCTAGCTCGAGTATGGCTTTGAATGACTAATGAATCTTGTATCTTCTTCCTTAGCATTACCTTGAGTGACACTCCTTGATTCCACCATTAAAAATCTATCTTGGGAGCCAATGAATCAATGAGGCTACAAGACAAGACCGAGAAGATCACTCATCCTCCAAGTGGGGAAGATTTGACCAAACAAGCAAGACAAACCTTTGCCGATGAATCAACATGAGGCATGCATCACCCTATGAGATTAGTAAGTTAGTAAATTAGAAGGGTTAGCTAGTCATGGTTTCTTCTATCTAAAGTCTTTCAAAGTTCTCCTTCTCAAGTTTTCTTTCAAAAGCTAGTAAAGTTTTCCAAGTTCTTTTCACTTTCTTTTCATCCTTTTCCTTTTATGCAACAAATCCACAACGAATTTTTCTTCTACTTTTCCATATCATTTTGTTTCTTTTGAACATAGAAAAACTCTCGTTTTCTTTCTTCACAACTAAACCGTAAAGCTTCCATCGCAAGCTCTCCTTGAGGATCGACCCGTAATAGCTTATACTACTATGGTGATTTGGAAGGAGTAAAGAAAAAATTGTTAATACATTTTGGAGTTTTTGAGCATCACATTCGAACAAAGAAGGTTGACTCTAAACCCTCTAACTCTGAATATAAGTAGTCTCCTACCTTCCGAACATCGTCCCCTAGAGGCTCTGAAAATCCCAATATTTATAGGCAAAACCCAACCTACAGGATTATATGAAGATAGGGGGAGCAAATGCTCCCCCTAACTCTCAACAGAGCTGCGGAAATGCGGCCAGGGTATGGCCAAGTGGCCACACTCTATTGGTGGTGCTCCCCGATTTCTTGATTTGTAATTATCTTTATTTGGATTTGCAGTTTATGTCCGAGATTTTGACGAAATGGCCTTTGATCCTTGGCCTCAACCGATCGATTCAGGGAGGATTCTTCTCAAACCGATTTTTAACCTCTCTGATATGCTGATAGGTAGTGAAAAATGCATAATTGTCATCATATATACCATCACATTTGCACATTTATTCATATTATAATGTACATTTATTAATATTTCGTTATTTAATGTGTGCAGGCCTCGAAGTATTATTTTAATAAGAAATAAAGCTTAAAGAGCCAAAAGCCCAGATCCAAGCCCATATTTGAAGCCCAAGAGTCAAAGTGCAAATATCAGATTGTCAAAGTGCAATTATACAAGGGCTAAAGTTGCAATTATCAAAGATGAGGGAAGGATAGAATTCTACCCAACCCTAAACTCTTGCAGGATGTGCATAAAAGCCAAAGATGAGAAGGAAATTCGTTTAAAAGAGATTGGGAGAATACAAAGTCTAGATAACTTGATTTCCAAGTTATATTCATATCCCAATATTTAGAGCCAGGATCGAACTTCCAGAAGCAGGCACCCAGATGGACGGACCAGGAGAGGCCACGCGCCAAAGCGCGCGGCCAGAAGCACAAAAGTGCCGCGGAAGCTCGGCAAAAGCGCGGCATTCTGGATGAGTTAGAATCTCAGATTTCGTGGGCAAGTTCATCCAGGACTCCTCGGCCTTCTGCACCTATAAATATCTCCTGCAGTGCAACGTACAGAGCGTCCAGAGGCGAGCCAAGGGCCAAAAGCTAGGGTTTAGATTTTAGGTTAGATTTTATTTTCATTTTGTAAATTTTGTAACTGAGAGTGGAGATGCTTTCATGGAGGAAGGAATCATACTTGTACTGAGGTGACATCGGTGTAAGTTTTTATTTTTCCCCATTGTTAATGAAATCTGCTCGAGGTTGGTTTGTTTTTATTCTTGTTTCATTGTTTCTTTATTCTCGCTTTATCTTTGTTTTTCTAATCTTGTTCTATGTCATTGTTTCTCTCTGATGACTTGCAATCCGTGAGATCCGATTGCTTCGAGACTGCCTAGCCAACGAAGATCCCTTGATGGCTTATGGCGACGAACATCCTATACGCCATACTTGCAAATCTTCTGAGAAAAAGTAAGTCGTCGCAAAAGGATCGAAGGCAAGCAGACTAAAGAGATAAGTTTTCTTTCCTTTTCTTTTCTTTTCTTTTTTGTAGATTAAATCCACATCTTTCATATTCTTTTCTACCACCCATTGTAAATACCATCCATTGTAAATACCACTACTAATAATAAAAATAAAAGCTTTAGAGTATAACTTGCTTAACGCTTCCATCGCAGTCCCTCCTTGAGGATCACGACCCGCATAGCCCTGCTACCGCGGATTAGAACTGAGACTTGCACATCATATTCTAAAATACTATATTTTTGTGTGCAGGAAAAATCAGTCAAAAATTAGCGCCGTTGCCGGGGAGGGACGGTAAGTTATCTCTAAAACAAAAAAATTTAATTTTTAACTAATTCTTTATTCTTTTCTGTTTGCAGGTTTGGAGAACAGGAAACAGAAAACAGCAGCTGCAGTGGACATATAGCTGCCCTGTGCCTCTGCTCTCGAAGGCAGAGCACAGGAGCCCACTTTTTGCCGCGGATCCGCGGCCAGAGCCGCGGAAACGCGGCAACAGTAAGGACTACTGATTCAATTTTTTGCAGATTGCTGAAATTTGAGATTACTGCTTACTGCTCTATTCTGTTTTGTTCTGTGATATACCTGTAAATTGCTAATAATTCAACAGTAAATTATTGGTTGTTAAAAATAAAATTTGATTAGACGTTTGCATATTAGGCACGTGTCTTTTCAATTATTTTTATTTACTGTTGAAGAGTGCTGGAGACGCAAGGTACGTACGCATTGCATGTAGAATAGGATTCATCTCTTGGTTGATTTTCTGCTTTGAGTGATTCTTATCTATTTATCTTGTACACTTGCACTAATTCATCTTAAGGGCATAACCTATAAATAAGATAAGGTGGGGATTTCATCACCCTTCCTTAGCCCAAAAATCATATCCCAAGCACTCACTAACCCAAGCCTAACTAAAAAAAGAGTAGACGTTGGCCCTAGGGACATCTCGGACTCAATAGGAGATTATCCTAAGGGGGAACGGTGTTGGAAGTTGACTCCTGCCAAATCAGTGTCTAGGAAGGGGATTGAGGGCCGAAAGCCCGAAGTGTGGTGGTTATTTAATTAAGGAACGTCTTTGACGGAAAACCTCCCACCACTCTTGCCCTGACCTGGCTGATTAACTTGTGGTAAAAGTCTACACCCTACCTCCCGTGGACAGTCTAACCAGTTAGGAGTCGTCTAGGTCATAGGTCTACCCTAACTTAGGATAGAATTTTTTTCTTTTTGTTTGTTTATTGTTTATTTGTTTGTGTTGGTGTGATATGGCATATAATAATAATTCCAATTTTAATCCATATTACACCCCTAACTATTATTCGGATATTACCAACCCGGCATACCCTAATTTTGACCAATCTAGTGTGCCGGAATGGTCTTATCCGAATGAATATAACCCACACACTCCATCTTATGACTATAATCTTCATAATAATTTCAACTCGTCACAGAGTTCATGGGTTTCGAGTCCCCCGAGTCTAATTCTCAACCTAATTGTCCTTCATATCTATCTAGTCCACATTCTTCCCAAAATTCATACTCAGATCCACCCATTCAGAATAGAAATCCATCTATCTTGGAAATGATGAGTAGGAATGAGTCCAAGCAAAAATCACCATCAATTTTAGACATGATGATGCGTGAGTCCACCGACTCACAAATTTATCACGATTACCCGTCCTATTTTCAAGTCCAATCAGAATATGATCCACCTATCGACTATGAAGGGATGCTAGCTGCCATGACTGAGGCTAAATTAGCCCGTGATCATGACATAGATTTGATGGTGGAATGCTTACACCGGCCGGCTGATTCTGATATCGATGACCACTCGATTAGAGCCGACGAACCAAGTTGCTTGGGACAACAAGTTTCTAATTCAGTACCATCTTGTGAACTTGCCGAAACTTCAAATTCTGATAATTTGGCAAGTTTTTCCTTTCCCGAATTAGAACTCGAATGTGACCTAGATTCTCAAATCTATGATCAAGTTCAAATTCCTGAATCATTATTGACTCCTGTTTTGTTACCCGACTTAGGTAATATTTTAGAGTCAGTTTTGATTCCCACATCTATCATTCCTGAACTTGAATCACCACCATTGAGTCACATTCTATTATGGGAAGATGATTGTGGACTTGAGTTTCAATTTTTTGACTTGGACCCACTTCTCGAACTTAGCCCGACTCCTGAGCCCTTACTTGATTTGAGCTTCTTCCCTGAGTCAGTATTCGTTCCCGTACTTCCCATGTCCAAGTCAATCATTCCATCTTTTCATACTCCATTTTGGGACAAGGAGGTTGAGACAATTAACTCTGAAATTTATTATGAAATTTGAAATTTGATGGGTGGAAATTCTAAAAAATGATTATACATATATTTTAGTGGGTTATGTAAGGAAAGTTTCTGGTGGGTTCCACCAAATTATCTGTTATCTTGATTGGGCCGCATTTCGTGGACCAATTAGACCACCTCCGGAACCACCACCCTAAGGTAACTTCCGCCTTCCCTTGTTCTGTTTCATGCATATATGCATTCATTCATACATTGAGGACAATGCATGAGATAAGTGTGGGGGGGTGGGCTTTACTAACATACTAACATAGGTAGACACTAACAAAATTTGCTAATAAAAAAAAATTTAAAAAAAAAAAAAAATTTTTTATAAAAAGGAAGTATTTTGACTTATTTTTTTTGAAAGAAATCTAAGTTAGTTTTAAGGATTAGGAAAATCATGATTAGGATTTCTAAAGACTTGGTCAAAATAAATAAATTGTTTAAATTTTAGGTATAGGAGAGAAATTGAATAAATAATTAGTCTTGATTTTTACCTTAATGAATATTGCATACCTAATGCATATCTAGGATTCTAAGACAAAGACCCTTGTGCCTCATATATAAAAAGAAAAAAGAAAAAAATCACTAATTAAGCTGGATACATGTGCCTCAAGAAGCATAAGTATTCACGCCTAAAGGTGAATGCAAAAAAAAAAAAAATAAAAATAAAAATAAAAATAAAAAAAATAATACCTTAGTTTTGTGGCCTAGTTCACTCGAATTTGAGTCCGCGGGGTGTTTTCTCACCTGGTGCCCTAAGACCGACCGGTTTGGGAGTTACCGACTTTAAAGTTCGCTACATGGGTGGATTAGAAAGTCCGAGGGAACTAAGGAAAAATTACTTATATGTACTAACACATCTAATAATCAATTAGTTAGGTATTAGGGCCTCAAGAAGCCTTGATACTTACACGAAAGAAAAGTAGATGAGTTATACATATCAAAAAATATATATATATATACTTATATAATAAGAGGCATGAGAGTCCAAGTTAAGGAATTCCTAGTAAAAACATAAGGATGCATATGATTTTTGGTAACGAAAAAGACTATATTAGAAATTCAATTTTAATTCTTACCTAAAATGAAAAACAATTAACTTATAAAGACTAAGTTTGAAGAATGAATAAAAATGAAGATCCTAAAACTTATAGACTACTTAGTCTCTTCAATAATAATTCAAATATTTTCCTTTTTATGGATTTTGTGGGTGCAATCCGCTGAAAACCCTCACGAGACAACACTCGTCCTCTACGGTAACCTAGAGTTTAACGGCTTGTTGCACATGCTAAGTGCAACCGTGATTCCTACGAAAGTGAGTTAGCTAGGTTAGATTTTTCTCTTTCTTTTTGATTTTTACTCGAGGACGAGCAAAAAGATAGTGTGGGGGTGTGATAGGTAGTGAAAAATGCATAATTGTCATCATATATACCATCACATTTGCACATTTATTCATATTATAATGTACATTTATTAATATTTCGTTATTTAATGTGTGCAGGCCTCGAAGTATTATTTTAATAAGAAATAAAGCTTAAAGAGCCCAAAAGCCCAGATCCAAGCCCATATTTGAAGCCCAAGAGTCAAAGTGCAAATATCAGATTGTCAAAGTGCAATTATACAAGGGCTAAAGTTGCAATTATCAAAGATGAGGGAAGGATAGAATTCTACCCAACCCTAAACTCTTGCAGGATGTGCATAAGAGCCAAAGATGAGAAGGAAATTCGTTTAAAAGAGATTGGGAGAATACAAAGTCTAGATAACTTGATTTCCAAGTTATATTCATATCCCAATATTTAGAGCCAGGATCGAACTTCCAGAAGCAGGCGCCCAGATGGACGGACCAGGAGAGGCCACGCGCCAAAGCGCGCGGCCAGAAGCCACAAAGTGCCGCGGAAGCTCGGCAAAAGCGCGGCATTCTGGATGAGTTAGAATCTCAGATTTCGTGGGCAAGTTCATCCAGGACTCCTCGGCCTTCTGCACCTATAAATATCTCCTGCAGTGCAACGTACAGAGCGTCCAGAGGCGAGCCAAGGGCCAAAAGCTAGGGTTTAGATTTTAGGTTAGATTTTATTTTCATTTTGTAAATTTTGTAACTGAGAGTGGAGATGCTTTCATGGAGGAAGGAATCATACTTGTACTGAGGTGACATCGGTGTAAGTTTTATTTTTCCCCCATTGTTAATGAAATCTGCTCGAGGTTGGTTTGTTTTATTCTTGTTTCATTGTTTCTTTATTCTCGCTTTATCTTTGTTTTTCTAATCTTGTTCTATGTCATTGTTTCTCTCTGATGACTTGCAATCCGTGAGATCCGATTGCTTCGAGACTGCCTAGCCAACGAAGATCCCTTGATGGCTTATGGCGACGAACATCCTATACGCCATACTTGCAAATCTTCTGAGAAAAAGTAAGTCGTCGCAAAAGGATCGAAGGCAAGCAGACTAAAGAGATAAGTTTTCTTTCCTTTTTTTTCTTTTCTTTTTTGTAGATTAAATCCACATCTTCCATATTCTTTTCTACCACCCATTGTAAATACCATCCATTGTAAATACCACTACTAATAATAAAAATAAAAGCTTTAGAGTATAACTTGCTTAACGCTTCCATCGCAGTCCCTCCTTGAGGATCACGACCCGCATAGCCCTGCTACCGCGGATTAGAACTGAGACTTGCACATCATATTCTAAAATACTATATTTTTGTGTGCAGGAAAAATCAGTCATATGCCAAGATTTAGCCTTGATTCCTTGATTTGAATTTATTCTGAATTAAGTCAGGATTTGGTGGGCTTTTGGGCTCATTTCTCTTCACTCTCCTTAGGAATGGGCCTGCAAATAAATTAAACATTTAATTAGGAAAATGCAAAGTTTATTCTATAATAAGTAGGAGAATATGGTATTAAATGTGCACTATTAGTGACCAATCATCGATACAAACACGAACCTTGGTAGGCAATCTTATTTGTATCAATTCTTTTTTCTCATTTTCAACCACCGTAAAGCCAGCTTTCTTCGAGGCCGTATGAACAGGGCTAATCCATTGGCTATCAGAAATGGAATAAATGATCTCATTATGCAATAGTTTCAAAATTTTCGCTTTTACTGCCTCTTGCATGAGTGGGTTAAGCCTGCGTTGTTGGTTGATTGCTAAAATAAAGAACAATAAAGAGTTCGAAAGTTTACCGTGTAGCTTGTGGCTAACGGGTCGTGTCCACGAGGAGGGATGCGATGGAAGCTTTTCGATGCGTCGTTTTAAAAATAAGGAATTTGTGTTCATTTTTTTTAGGAAAAGAGAATGGAAGGAAAAGAGATGAAAAAGAGAAATTTCAGCTTTTAGAAAAGGATTTGGAGAAGATGATTTAAAAAAAAACTTAAGAGTTGTGTTGTTGTTTTATAATAAGAAATCAAATCTGGGCTTACTATCTTACTACTCAATTGTTCATCTTCTTTTAAAATATTAAGTTCCTCAAGTTATCATTTGCAAAACTTAAAGTTGATTTTTTTAGAAAGCTTTAAGTAAAGCACATAAGATGCAGAAGAGTTGAGTCCTTTTTCTTCAAGAAAGAGTTGGAATCGGATATTAAAACATAAAGCACGAAGAAGCAAGAATGAATTAAAAACGATTCACAAGAAGTTCAAGAAAGAATGGTGAATTGAACTATCCATACCCATCCTCATGTGCCTTCAAGAACACTTTCAAAAAGAAAGACTTTTGTAACGCCCCGATCCTGCGGGTGCGGAGACGTTACTGCAACGTATATACGTAGGTCAGAAATACCCTCACGTATATACGCTAAGCATCAGTACAGGCAAGAATCAGAGTACGGAAGCAAGTGGTGCATTATACATTCCAACACATGAGTACAATTACAGAGTCATCACCAGATGTGACTAATATTACAATAATATTACATCACTGATATGCGCAATTGCGTGATTACAAAGAGATGTACATATATGGACAGTACAAAAGGGTGCTCACGAGATAGCCGGAGATGTCGCGAACCAACCAAGAGGTACGAGGGTGGGACTGGAGCTACAACTAGTCTGTCTGCTCCACAGAAATAAGCTAAGTCCTCTGCAAGAAAATCTCCTAGCTTCAAGCTCCAGGACCTGGACATGAGAATCCAGGGGAGTCAGATAAAACTCCCCAGGCGAGTGGTAATACGAAAGCCAAATGGCGAGTATGGGTAAGCTCATGTGTATCAATAAATCTGGATATAAGCATGAAAACCATGTTGTGGACATAAGCGTGCAGGAACAAAAGGAATATAGTAGGTGACATCCATGGTATAACAAGATAAGAAGTAAAGTAGATAAGGCAATACTAATTATCTCCTAAGCTAACATAAAACCGATAAAAACCGAATAAAAACCGATTACGAGTAAATCCAATTGTACAGGTTTGGGTCACGGCTCCATGAGATTAGTACTTCGAAGGAATAATCCAAACAAGGAAACCCTCATTTATATACCTTTACCTCATGTTACCGTAACCTGAACGCGTACAGCTCGAGTTATAAAACAACACAGCAGTTTCATATTAGTATATTATATAATTAGGCTGTCTAAGTTGTAGGTTTTAGTATGCGTCCCATTACACATACTTCTACTTACAACTTATAGAGCAAGTTATTTGGAAACTGATAAAGTTCGATGAATCATGTTCTGGATGGGCCCCGTACATGCCCGGGACAACGGTTCAGGAGTATCCGGTGCTGAGCCGGAGCGTAACGTACCGCTAGGTACCGGGACTTATGGACGCCCGAACAGGATTAGAGTATCGCAGATCCCATAGAAATAGGCCTAGGCGTGTGCATACTCGGAAAGAATGATCAGGAGTAGGGGTGCCAGCACACCCCACGGAATCCCTGGTGGCCGCCAGGTGATCCCTCAAGTATATGGCTACGCGTGACTCGATAAGACCACCATGAACATGATTACTCAGGGCCCATCAGTTTCCCCCAAACCAGGTGCAAGTTGTCTTATTATAATTTATCATGTAAGTATCACTTTTATGGTAAGAACCGAAGCAGGACATGATCAGGAATTCAGGATTACATAACAGGAATCATAACAGGAAATCAGGTACAGACAGGAGATGGTCCTACAGATTCAAGAGGTGGCCCCCACAGATTCAAGAGGTGGCCTCCACCACGTGTGTGGTGTGGCACTTTGTTCCATGTGGCACTTTGCTCTGAGGGGAATGGATTCTAGAGGTGACCCCCACAGATTCAAGAGGTGGCCCCCACCACGAGTGTGATGTGGCACTTTCCTCCATGTGGCACTTAGTTCCATTCAGGATTCGCTGGGAACAGGTGGTATAACATGGGTCAGTGCTAAGTAGTAGCATGTCATGTGTCCGGTTAACATATCAAAGGTCAAATGACACAGACAGGTATATGTCAGCCAATATTAGTCGACTGTGGAAAACAAGTGGTCGACTAGAAAAGGAGTTAGTCGACTATAA
Source organism: Agave tequilana (assembly GCA_038442645.1). Classification (NCBI taxonomy): domain Eukaryota; kingdom Viridiplantae; phylum Streptophyta; class Magnoliopsida; order Asparagales; family Asparagaceae; genus Agave; species Agave tequilana. The sequence continues at coordinate 21,204 of JAVJIF010004326.1, read as the reverse complement.
AGGTGGGCCAAGTCGACTAATAAGGTCGCGTCTCAAAGGGGCGCGTCTTCAGGAAAAAGTTAGTCGACTAGGGGAAGGAGTAGTCGACTAATAAGGTCGCGTCTCAAAGGGTCACGTCTCAAAGGGGCGCGTCTTCAGGAAAAAGTTAGTCGACTAGAAATAAAGGAGTAGTCGACTAGTAAGTCGCGTCTCAAAGGGTCGCGTCTCAAAGGGGCGCGTCTTCAGGAAAAAGTTAGTCGACTAGAAATAAAGGAGTAGTCGACTAGTAAGGTCGCGTCTCAAAGGAATTAGTCGACTTGGGACAAGGGGGGTAGTCGACTAATAAAGGGTTCAAGTCGACTAATAAATGGATCAAGTCGACTAACAGAGTGTAAACAGAGAGCAGAACTAACTTTTGAGAGTTATGTTTGTTGACTATATTGCACGATATGAAAATACAAGCATGATAATAAGTTATCCATGTCTTGGCGAGGAAAATCACTCACCTAAAAATGTTACTTTGAAGCTTTATGCGTCCGGAATAACCGTTGTCGTCAATTATCACCAAAACGATTACCGGAATAATCGCGAACGATTACCGGAAAATCTACGGCGATATTGCCGACGAAGAAGAGCTCGGCCCCAATCCAAAAGGAGGGTACCGGCCTTAGAGTCTTGCCAACGAAGAAGAGCGCGGTCCCAATCAAAAGGAGGGCACCGGCCTTCATGAAGATGATGGGATGGTGGTGGTATTTTGGAGAAGGTGAAGGCTTTGGTGGTATATTGGAGTTTGTGGTTGATTTAATGGAGTTGAAGGAGGAAGGAGATGAAGGTAGGAAGATGTAGTGGTTGTGGTGGTGGTGGAGATGAAGGAGGAGTTGGTGAGGGTGAAGGCTCTCTTGGTCGAGAATGAAGAAAATGAAAAGGGAAAGAAGGAAAAAGGCCTTTTATAGTTGGTATGAAATATGAAGGAGATGTAAATAGAATTTTAGGGAGGGGGTTTGTTAAAATGGAGAGGGTTAGGTGGCCTTCTCTTGGCCGGCCATGGAAGAGAGAGAGAGGTTGGAATTTTGTTTGTAGTGGAGATATTTTGGAGAAGATATTTATGGAGGAGTGTTGGAGAAGCTTGGAGAAATTTGTAGCTTATGGTGGAAGGAAAAGGAAGCTTGTAGTGGAAGGAAAAGGAAAGAAAGAAAATGGGAAAAGGAAAAGAAAATGAAAAAGTAAGATATTTTCTTGGAAGGAAGAGGAACAAGAATTAGAGTGGTGGATTCCCGGGATTTGGTTGCGGATGCGAAAATCTTACGGAAAAATACCGGAATCGTCCGAAAATCAAGTATTTCGGAACGACCCGCAAAAATTCTCATAAATCAAGAATATTATTTTAAGACTCATGGTGAAATTCGTTTTAAGAAATTATTTATCATTTTGAAACTAAAAATCTTGGAATCGGCCGTCAATGTTGGTCGACGCCAGTTTTGACAAAAATCTGATAAATTCTGAAAATGCCTGATTGAAAATTCACAAGGTATATGATGTTAATTGCTCAAGAATCAGATATTAAAGAGATGATTCAGTGATTTAGAGTTTACCTTTGATCTTGTTTACTTTGAATATGTGATTATTATACCTTGTTTCAATCTTTCGTTATAGCAAGTAGCTATATCGAGTCGTACCACGAGGAGAGCAAGCGTAGAAGCTTCACGATACTAGTGAGACAAAGAAACGATACCTCTTCTTTGTTAATTACACAAGAGCAAGCAATGTACAAGAGGTTGTGGATTGGTGGTACATTGTGAAAAAGAAGTGTATTGTGAAAAAGAAGTGAAGTGAATGAAGTGTGATGAAGTAAAGAAAAGAAAAGAAAGCTAGAATAAAATGTATGAACTCTCTTGATTAGAAAGATGCATGGCTAGCATTACTACACCTCCTTGCTAACATACTAACTCTATGTTGATTTCAAGATTGTCTCAAATTGAATCATAGACAATAGAATATGGCTTGCATGTTCAAGTGTGGTATTCCTTCTTGAAGACTTAGTGTTCCTTTTAGTTAGTTAGCTTGAAGCCTCTTCTAGAATCTTTGGTTCTCTTACTAGATGAACATTGAGGAACTATAGGCTTGGTACTCATTTAGTGCAAAGGTTAGAAGAATCAAACTCTTCTTGACATTCAAAGCTTAACTACAAAGTTAGCTTGAAGTACATGAGATGATCTTGCTACACAAATGACACAACCATGGTAATCCATCCTTATGATCCAATCAAAGGCTCTTTTAAAGAGACACACAATTCTTATATAGAGATCTAACAAGCAATCACCCAAGGATACAACTTACTTCATTGGAATTTACAAGAAACATGAAATTATGCAAGCATTGAAGCATACAATCAACTAGAGCTAGTAGTAGCTAGGTGAGTCTTAGCTAGCCATGCAACTAGAACTTAGCCCTCCATTACACTTACAACAAAGCTAGAATTCTCCATGAAAGTAAAGATCTAAGCAATTAAACTAAGACTAGAATTGAATACAAGAAATTAAAGCACAAGAAGAGAAAGCATACTCAAGTTTAGCAAATAGAAGAAGAGAGCTCCATTGATGAATCTTTGCTTCAAGATTGTCACAAGTCTTGATTACAAACTCTCAAAGTGAAAAACTCTCTCTCAATTTGGCTACAAACTCAAGGAGGAAGGAGAAAAGAACTAAAATCTTAGAACAAAAATTACAACACTTCCAAAATTTTCCCTCTCTCTTCCTTCATGCTCGCGCAGATCTCTGGCCAGGTATTTAGGCAACTTTGAGAATCCCCCAGAATCTTAACTGTTGGCACGAAATCCGAGGCTCAACGGCCCTGGGATTGCCGCGCCCCTGCCGCGGGATTGCCGCGGGATTTTTGGCCGTTGAGATCCGATTTTCTGATGAGATCTGGTGGTTTAGGTCGTTGGCCACGTGGACCACTTGGATTCTGCAGTTGGCGCGCGGATCTTTGGTGAGATCTGATTTGATCTTTTGGCTATTTTTTAATTAACCCCCTTAATTATCACTAATTAAGGTGGTTAATTACTTTTCCTCTTTAAAGTGTAGATCTGCAAAATCAGAGAAAATATGAGTTAAAAATCACATTTAATATACAATATGCAAGGTATAAAGGTGGTCTAAAATGCAATACATGTAACAATCACACCCCCATACCTAGCTTTTGCTCGTCCCTCGAGCAAAAATAAAAGAAAAAGAAAGAAAATCCTAACTAATTATTATACCACTTTCGTAGGTGACGCGATTGCACTGAGCACGTGCAACAAGCCGTTAAACCTCTAGGTTACCCTAGAGGAGGAGTGTTGTCTCCTGAGGGTTTTCAGCGGATTACACCCACAAAATCCAAAAAGAAAAATAAAAGGGTTAGTGAAATTTTTGATCCATGCTTTAAAGATTCTAAATTGACCTATAGGTTTCAGGTTACTCAAAACTCTTCATTCTTCTTATAAGTTTCTATTTAGACTTTTGTTTTCAGCTTAGGTTAAGATTTTGAGGAGAAGATCAAAACCGAATTTTGCATCAATCCTAAGATATATATATCTATAAATATGAAGGATCTCTCTCAGACTAAGTTCATTTATTTACTTATATACATAACAAAAATTTTTTTTTTTTTTTTATATATGTATATACAATCTTTATTTATTTACATTTCCTTATCATCCTTAGGTATCCTAGTCTACCCATGTAGCGAGCATCTTACCGATGACTCCCAAACCAGACGGTTTTTAGGGCACCAGATGAGAAAACATCCCTAAGGTTCGATGACTCGAGTAAACTAGGTCACTTAGGAATTTAAGGACTTAACCACCTTTAGGCGTGACCGTAATGCTTCTTGAGGCACGACTAACCAGCTTAATCAGTGGCTAAGTATTTATTATTTTTTTTTTCTTTTTGACCACTTTTAGGCGTGACTGGCAATGCTTCTTGAGGCACGACTAACCAGCTTAATCAGTGGCTAAATTTTTTTTCTTTTTGACCACGTTTAGGCGTGATTGGCAATGCTTCTTGAGGCACGGCCTACCAGCTTAATCAGTGGTTTTTTTTTTTTTTTTTTTTTATTTATATACACACATTCATTTTTTTTTTATTATATATATATGTGAATAAAGTCACAAAGTCTTTGATTAATCCCTCAATATGTTTAATATATATATCCTAAAGAAAGAATTAAAATCTAGTAATTTTTCTAATCCTTTATTACTTAACCTAAAAATCCAACAAAATTCCTCTTTTCAACTTATAATTGGAAATCTTAATTAAGGGCTTCCTTAATCCCTAAATTTCAATTTAGATTCTTTAAACATGGATCAAAGAATTTTTTTTTTTTATATTTTATTTTTTTTGTTTGTTTAAAAGAAAAGTAAAATCTAAAAAGAAAGTGAAAAAAAAATCTAGAAAAAAAAATAATAAAATCTAAAAATAAAAGAAAATCCTAAAAATAAAAAGGCCTAAAAAGAAAGTGAAAAATCCTATGTTAGTATATCTACCCCCCCATACCTATCTCATGCATTGTCCTCAATGTATGTGAGATATAATGATGCATGAAATAGGTAAAGGTGAAAAGTCACTCCCTCGTCCTTTTTGGACCCGCAGTGGTACTGGTCCAGCTGATTGTGTCCTCCTCAAAGTCGCTTCCATCCCATCTAGTCTAGAAGATTGCTCCTCTACTTTCTTCCTGAGCCTGACTTGTCCCCGAAATATCTTCTTCATGCCTTTCCAGAGAGTAGACATGAAGGCTTTTGGTTCAGTTGGGGGTTCTTGTCTCCAGAATTGGGGCTCATCTTCCACCTCTAGACTTTCCTCTGAAGAAGACTCCACAAGTACATTCTCAGGCATGACACTGGGTGTCCAGAGTGCCTGCAAGCAACTATTGTAGGCGCTTGTGGGTCTCTCTAGCGTAATCGTCACTCGGGCAAATGTCGAGAAAATAGCGTCTGACATGAACGCTGACACAGACGTGTATAATACAGCATGAGAAAATTTTAGACCCCGAGTGCGAGAGGAATTTTCGATAATGGACCGGAAGATGGTTCGATTTAAACAGACGTGTGGTGCTGTGTCATCAGGTCATGAATAATTTGAAGCACAGGTCTGTTGAAAGTCGTGGTATGGTCTAGCCCCAGAATGTTCCGTTGGATCCAACGTCCAACGCAATGAATGTTTCTGAATGTAGATTGGGCTTTGAGCCCACGATCCTGGGTAGTGCAGCGTACACCCATGATAGTTAAATAATCAATTAAGGGCAAGGGGTCGCTAAGTTGTGAAATATGGGGGCATGAGTGATATGTTCTAGTAGTGGAAGTGTGACCCAGATGTCACCGAATGGCATACGAGAGACAAATTGGTATGGGTCATGACTTACAGAAGCATAATCTATAGATTGTAAAATGCATTCACTAGATCCGGGCAATAAAAGCTTCATGCTCGTTATGATCAAACACCAAAGTGTACCAATTCCATGCGCGGATTCGATCCACAAAAATATGCCCATATCCCCACCTTCATTAAAAAGTGCAGAAAAATCCCTCTCCACATATAGACTTGGTGCCATAATTGTACAAGACAATGAAATAAAGGATTTGAGATAAGAAATTGCAAACCACCCCGGAGATCTTGGGGGGAAACCCAAATCAATAGCACAGAAGGCACAGAAATGGCCTCGGGAAGAAATTTTCTGAATCTGTCTCCAGCAAAAGGAAGTAGTCGGAGTGGAGCTTTCCGGCGCGCCTGAGGTGGCAGAGTTGCCGCAGATGGGCGGCAGGCGCGGCAAAGGAGAGGAGTTTGGTGATCAGGAAATTGGAGGAGGTTGGCTTTGGGAAGAAGCTCTCAGATCTGAAAGGGTTTGCTCGGGTGAGGAAGGATGAGTTGGGAGGAGAGCTTTAAATAGGGGTAGGTAAAAGGTGATGTACAAAGTTACCCCTAGGTCAAAGTAGAAATTACAACCTAGGTCAAAATTTTTGAATATGAAAGGAATTCAAGGAGGAAAGAGAATCCTAGGGATGTGAAATGTACAAAAATCCCAAAAAAAAAAAAAATTTATTTTATTTACAAAAAAAATGTAAAAGAGAAATATTTACAAAGGAAGTCCCCAGATGATTTTCATGAAAAATGCATGGGAAAATATACCAATGGAAAGGTCACAAATAAATTGGGTCGGAAAGACCCAATTCGTGAACGTCTTGTGACAATGACTCCGTGGTAAAAAATGGCTTTAAGCGTTGTCCATTTACAGTGAATATATTGCCATTGTTTGGGTCAAGAATCTCTATAGCTCCATGGGAAAAGACAGTTTGAACGATGAACGGTCCTGACCACCTGGTACGCAGTTTACCAGGGAAGAGGTGGAGTCGAGAATTATAGAGCAGAACCTTTTGTCCGACAAAAAAAATCTTCCTGTGAATGGACTTGTCGTGAAATAGCTTGGTCCTGTGCTTCGTATCCGAGCGTTATCGTATACTTCATTTCGTAGCTCCTCCAGCTCAGATAACTGTAACTTCCTGAGAACACCGGCTTTATCCAAATCAAGATTCAGTTGCTTTAAAGCCCATAGTGCACGGTGTTCTAACTCAACAGGCAAGTGACATGCTTTTCCAAATATAACTCGGTACGGAGACATACCAAGGACAGTCTTGTAAGCGGTCCTGTATGCCCATAAGGCATCAGTCAGTTTGACGGACCAATCCTTACGATTCTGTCCTACGGTCTTCTCCAGAATTAGTTTTATCTGTCTGTTTGTTACCTTCAACTTGCCCATTGGTTTGAGGATGATAGGCCGTGGACAATTTATGAGTAATGGAGTATTTCCGCATCAAGGCTTCAAAGCCCTATTGCAGAAGTGACTCCCATTATCGCTCAGTATCGCACGGGGGGCTCCGAAGCGTGAAATGATGTACTCTCTTAAAAATTTAATGACAACTTGGTTGTCATTAGTCCGTGTAGGAATCGCTTCAGCCCCACTTAGAAACAATCTACGGCTGGCTACCAAGATGTATTGGTTGCCGTAGGACAGAGGAAAGGGTCCCATGAAATCGATGCCCCAGAGGTCGAAGATCTCGACTTCCAAGATGGGTGTGAGAGGCATCATGTCTTTTTGAGTAATACGACCCGTCATTTGACATCTATCACAAAGCTTGCAAAAAGTAAGGCATCCTTAAAGAGAGTGGGCCAGTAGAATCACTCTGGAGCACTTTTTCCGCAGTTTTTCGTGGACCAAAGTGTCCACCGCAAGCTAACTTGTGACAGAATGTCAAAACGCTCTGGTGTTCATCCTCCGGAAGGCATCTCGAATAATTTTGGTCAGGACAGTATTTAAATAAATACGGCTCATCCCAAAAGAAGAATCCGCTTTGTCTCAGAAAACGGTGTTTTTCTTGTCCTGACCAATGGGAAGGAATTTGCCTGGTAGCAAGGTAATTTACAATATCAGCATACCAGGGCTCTCTACTCAGCACAAAGATGTGCTCGTCAGAAAATCCTCGTTAATTGGTATTTTCTCATGGGTGCGTTCGGATTCTTGACAGATGATCCGCAACCACGTTCTCAACGCCCTTTTTATCTTTTATTTCCAAGTCAAACTCTTGCAAAAGAAGATCCATCGAATCAATCTTGCCTTTGCGTCCTTCTTGCATCAAATACCTCAGGGCGGAGTGGTCAGTAAAATGATGGTCCTGGACCCTAGCAAATACTGGCGGAACTTCTCTAACGCAAAAACGACTGCCAAAAATTCTTTTTCAGTGGTCGTGTAATTCAGTTGGGCATCGTTTAGGCGTTCTGCTAGCATAGTATATTACGTGTTGCCTATTTTCAATACGCTGTCCTAAAACAGCGCCTATCGCAAAGTCAGAGGCATCGCACATAATTTCAAATGGTTTGGTCCAGTCCGGTGCAGATATTATCGGTGCAGAAACAGTCTATCCTTAGCTCTCTCCACGACTTTTGACATTCTTCGTCAAAGATATAGGGTACATCTTTCCTAGGAGATTTGTCAAAGGTCTCGCAATGTTGCTAACCCTTGAATGAATCTCCTATAGAAACCAGCGTGCCCTAAGAAAGATCTAATGTCCTTTAAACATTGTGGTTCAAGTGAGCTTGGTGATAACCTCCACCTTAGACTTGTCTACCTCGATTCCTATGCTCGATATCTTGTGCCCCAGTACAATTCCGTGCTTGACCATGAAATGACACTTTTCCCAATTAAGTGTCAATTCTTTTCCGTGCATCGTTGTAAAACCAGCTTAAGATGGTACAAGCACTGCTCGAAAGTATCCCCATAGATTGAAAAGTCATCCATAAAAATCTCTAAAAATTTCTCCACCATGTCCGAGAACAGGCTCACATGCAACGTTGAAACGTTGCTGGCAGCATTGCAAACCGAAGGCATCCTACGGTATGCAAAAGTTCCGAAGGGACAGGTGAAGGTCGTCTTTTCTTGGTCCTCAGGAGCGATTGGGATCTGATTATATCCTGAATATCTATCCAGGAAACAATAATACTCATGTCCCGCCAATCTCTCCAACATCTGATCAATGAACGGAAGTGGGAAGTGGTCTTTACGTGTTGCTGTGTTCAGTTTCCTATAATCAATACAAACTCGAATCTTCGTTGGAAGACGTGTTTGTATCAATTCTTTTTTCCTCGTTTTCCACAACAGTAAAGCCAGCTTTCTTCGGCACAGCGTGAACAGGACTAACCCATTGACTATCAGAGATGGGATAGATAATCCCATTGTCTAATAGTTTCATTATCTCAGATTTAACAGCTTCTTGCATAATAGGGTTTAGTCGACGCTGTGGGTCTCTTTTTGGCTTGGCATCTTCCGTTAAGTGAATCCTGTGTTGGACAATCGTAGGACTAATTCCCTTAATATCAGCCATCATCCAGCCAATGGCTTCTTTATTCTCCCTTAGCACAGTCAGAAGGTCCTCTTCTTGTTGGTCAGTGAGATTGGAAGCAATTATAACAGGAAAGGATTCTTTTTCATCCAAGTACTTGTACTTGAGATGACCAGGAAGAACCTTAAGCTCAACAGAAGGGACAGGATCTATAACAGGTTGCTCGTGGTACAAGGAAGAATAGGGGTAGAATTCGTAGTCCTTTCAACATCTGGTCCAACAATCTGATCAAGAGTTAGATCGTCAGCTTCTAACTCAAATTCCTCTTCAGATTCGTACTCCATCTCTCCACGTGTTCGCTGGTTATCCTTCTATCAAATTCACGTCAAAAGAGTCATTCTCCACATCCCTTGGCTGCTTCCCCAGATGGAAGACATTCACCTCCTTCGTCATATCTCCGAACGTCAGCCGCATCGATCCATTTCGACAGTTAATGATTGCATTCGCTGTGGCTAAGAAAGGACGTCCTAGAATGACAGGTGTTTGCGCTCTGTGGTTTGTACGGGTTGTGTTTCCAAACAACAAAGTCAACGGGGTAAATGAATTCCCCCACCCGTATTAAGACATCCGTAATTTCCCCCTTGGGAATCTTAACAGAGCGATCAGCCAGCTGAATAGTCATCTGGGTAGGACGAAGGTTGCCTAACCCTAACTGCTGATATACGGAAAAGGGGAGAAGATTGATGCTTGCGCCCAAGTCTAGCAAAGCCCTATTTACAGTGGTCTGCCCTATGATACAAGAAATGTAGGGCTCCCTGGATCCTTGTACTTTACAGGGATTGGACCATTAAGCAATTCACTCAGATTGGAAGCCAAAAAGACTTTCTTAGGGACATTTGCCTTTCTTTTCTTAGTACACATCTCTTTCAGAAACTTAGCGTATGATGGGACTTGCTGAATAGCATCTAAGAGAGGGACATTGATTTGCACTTGGTTAAATATCTCTCTGATCTTCTCCATATGAGCATTATTCTTATGATTTGTAAGCCTATTCGGGAATGGGACAACAGGCTTATAAATTTGCTCATCACTTTCTCTTTTCCTTTTGACGGACGTGGATGGTTGTGAACTTGATGAAGGAATATCTTGCAAAGTTGACTTGGAACAGAAGTTGATGGTTTTGACAAAGATTTTGGAGACTGATTTGAGACCTTGTTGTCTACTTGTTTCCCAGACCTTAGGATATGAATGGCTTGGCAGTGGCTTTGGCTGGGTCCCAAGTCTTCAACTTCATGCAGAGGAAAATGGGCTCTAGGATTAGGCACAGGTTGGCTAGGCAGCATTCCTTTTTGCCTTTCAGTCAAGGAATTAGCCAACTGTCCTATTTGATTTGTAACTTATTCATGTCCTGCTGCTGATTATTCATCATTGCGGCTTGGGTTTTTGGACAAAGTCTCTATCATCTTCTCCAACTCAGAGATTTTCTTATCTGAAGGATTGGGTGGTGGATGATTCTGATATGGGGTGGAAATTAGCTTGTATGGCACAGAATTTTTGGAATGGTTGGAATCTAGGTGGACTCTGATATGAATTGAAATTTGGTGGGTTTTGATGGTAATTAGGTGGATGTGACTGAGCAGGGTATTGCTGATGTGGAAATGGTTGTCTCGGCTGCTCATTACCAGACTGACTCCAAGAGAAGTTAGGATGGTTACGCCACCCTGGATTGTAGGTCTTGGAGTAAGGATTGTATGGGGTCTGGTATACGCGGCATTTGTACTCTCCTGAAAATTTTGAGAGTAATATACTGGACACTCTTCCAACCATGATTCAGATCATGGCAGAAAGTACAACCCGGGTGGACCATAGGTGCAACAGGTGGTGGGCTGGCCACTCGTGATGGGTTGACTTGACTAACAGAATGTTCCCTTGATTCTAACAATTCAATCCTCTCATTAACTGGGTAATCTTAGCTTCTGCAGCTATAGAGGATCCTATAGAGTGTAAACCAGTTCTGAAAGTTGTTGGTGTGGTTTTCTCAGAGCAGGATTCCCACTGGATAGTTTTCTCCGCTAGAGCCTCAAAAAGATCCCAACCCTGGTCTTCATCCTTTTTAAGAAATTCTCCTTGACACATGGTTTCAAGGAGAGTCTTAGTTTGATAGTCCAGCCCATCATATATAATCTGGCATTGGCGCCACTTCTCTATACCATGATGGGGACACAGGGCTACTAAATCCTTAAAGCGCTCAAAGTACTTCCAGAATGGCTCATTGGGCTCTTGTTTGAATTGCATTATATTTTTGCGCATGAGGGCTGTCTTATGGATGGGATAGAATTTTTTAAGGAAGACCTTAACGAAATCATCACCCATGAAGAGATTGAGCTGACAGGAGACTGTACAGCCACCTCTTCGCATATCCTTTAGTGCAAATGGGACAAATCTAAGTCTCACAGCATCCTCACTTAACTGGAAATCCTCATCATGAGGCATACTTCTTCAAACTCTCGTATGAAGATGTAAGCATCCTCAGATTCTAATCCGTGAAATCGTGGAAGAGTGTTTATGAACTGAGGTTTCAAACTCAAAATTATGGTCATTAGTGTCTGGGAGGAGAATACAAGAAGGAATCGATGTGCGGATAGGATAGAACTTGTCCTACAGCGACACGTTGGCAGTCATGATTGTGTCGAGTGGTGGTGTATGTGGCCGTGTAGAAACTCTCACAAGCCTCGCAGAAATTGGTATCCACTCTCGCATACCATCACAAATACACAATCAACGTGCACCTTTCAACAAGCGGAAAATGAAAAATAACAATCAAGAAAAGAAAAAATCAATCCAAGCTTCTAGGGTTTCTGGTCCTAGGTGACTCCTAAATAGACTGTCCACAGGAGGTTCGGTGCAGACACTGACTATAAGCAAATCGGCCAGGGAAGGGTAAGGTTGGTGGGAGTTTTTCCGTCCGAAGACGTTCCTTAATTAAGTAACAGCAACCTTCAGGCTTTCGGCCCTCAACCCCTTTCCTAGACACCGAATTACAGAAGTCACTTTCCAACACTTTTCCCCCTTAGGAAAATCTCCTAAGCGAGTCCGGATGTCCCTAGGGGCCAACGTCTAGCAATTTTAATTAGAAGCTTAGGATAGTGAATGCGTGGGAAAATGGTTTGTGGGCTAAGGAAGGGGTGATAAAATCCCCACCTTATCTTTGTTATGGGATTTTGCCCTTAACGTTGATTCGTGCAAGTGTACGATGTAAACAACCAAGAATCACTCAAAGCGGAATTAAATCATACAACGAGTGAGCCCTAGTCTATATGCTATGCTTCACGTACCTTGTCCCCCGCAATCTTCACAGTAAATTGAAAGAAATTGAAAGACACGTGCCTATAATGCAAGATGTCTAAACAATTTTTATCAACAATTACAACCAATCTTTTACTGTTGATTAACAAATATCAGGTGAAGAATACAAGATTTCAGGTATATAGGCAGCAGTTTTTAGCAAAGCAGCAAGCCCTGCAGAAAACAGGTTATAGTGAACTCCTCTGTGCCGCGTTTCCACGGCAAAACTTGTGGATCCGCGGCACTTTGAGGGATCCTGGTCTCTGCTTTCGAGAGCAGAGGCCCAGTCCACTTATATGATTCTGCTGTGCAATATATCCTGTATCTTCAACCTGTACCTGCAACAGAGAAGATATATCGTTTAGTTTCTCACTTTTAAGAATACCGTTGCTCTCCCCGGCAACGGCGCCAAAAATTTGATTGAGAATTCACAAGGTATATGATGTTAATTGCTCAAGAATCAGATATTAAAGAGATGATTCAGTGATTTAGAGTTTACCTTTGATCTTGTTTACTTTGAATATGTGTTATTATTATACCTTGTTTCAATCTTTCGTTATAGCAAGTAGCTATATCGAGTCGTACCACGAGGAGAGCAAGCGTAGAAGCTTCACGATACTAGTGAGACAAAGAAACGATACCTCTTCTTTGTTAATTACACAAGAGCAAGCAATGTACAAGAGGTTGTGGATTGGTGGTACATTGTGAAAAAGAAGTGTATTGTGAAAAAAGTGAAGTGAATGAATTGTGATGAAGTAAGAAAAGAAAAGAAAGCTAGAATAAAATGTATGAACTCTCTTGATTAGAAAGATGCATGGCTAGCATTACTACACCTCCTTGCTAACATACTAACTCTATGTTGATTTCAAGATTGTCTCAAATTGAATCATAGACAATAGAATATGGCTTGCATGTTCAAGTGTGGTATTCCTTCTTGAAGACTTAGTGTTCCTTTTAGTTAGTTAGCTTGAAGCCTCTTCTAGAATCTTTGGTTCTCTTACTAGATGAACATTGAGGAACTATAGGCTTGGTACTCATTTAGTGCAAAGGTTAGAAGAATCAAACTCTTCTTGACATTCAAAGCTTAACTACAAAGTTAGCTTGAAGTACATGAGATGATCTTGCTACACAAATGAGACACAACCATGGTAATCCATCCTTATGATCCAATCAAAGGCTCTTTTAAAGAGACACACATCAATTCTTATAGAGATCTAACAAGCAATCACCCAAGGATACAACTTACTTCATTGGAATTTACAAGAAACATGAAATTATGCAAGCATTGAAGTATACAATCAACTAGAGCTAGTAGTAGCTAGGTGAGTCTTAGCTAGCCATGCAACTAGAACTTAGCCCTCCATTACACTTACAACAAAGCTAGAATTCTCCATGAAAGTAAAGATCTAGCAATTAAACTAAGACTAGAATTGAATACAAGAAATTAAAGCACAAGAAGAGAAAGCATACTCAAGTTTAGCAAATAGAAGAAGAGAGCTCCATTGATGAATCTTTGCTTGCCAAGATTGTCACAAGTCTTGATTACAACTCTCAAAGTGAAAACTCTCTCTCAATTTGGCTACAAACTCAAGGAGGAAGGAGAAAAGAACTAAAATCTTAGAACAAAAACAACAACAACCAAATTTTTCCTCTCTCTTCCTTCATGCTCGCGCAGATCTCTGGCCAGGTATTTATAGGCAACTTTGAGAATCCCCCAGAATCTTAACTGTTGGCACGAAATCCGAGGCTCAACGCCCTGGGATTGCCGCGCCCTGCCGCGGGATTGCCGCGGGATTTTGGCCGTTGAGATCCGATTTTCTGGTGAGATCTGGTGGTTAGGTCGTTGGCCACGTGGACCACTTGGATTCTGCAGTTTGCGCGCGGATCTTTGGTGAGATCTGATTTGATCTTTGCTATTTTTTAATTAACCCCCTTAAATTATCACTAATTAAGGTGGTTAATTACTTTTCCTCTTTAAAGTGTAGATCTGCAAAATCAGAGAAAATATGAGTTAAAAATCACATTTAATATACATATGCAAGTATAAGGTGGTCTAAAATGCAAATACATGTAACAATCACCTACAGGGATGATCCACTTCGAGACAGTGGACGTCACCTGTGAGATCACTGACATCATTGCCAATTCCCATTATAGAAGGTCGATCTTATCGGCGACGATCAGTCCTTTGCCAATTTCACAAAAGGACATCAAGCTTTCTGGTAGCAAAATCTGTCATTAAGCGAAGGATTACGCCTTGTGCAGGAGGAAGGTCTTCTGTGTCCAGTTGGTCTGGCTTGGAAGCAGATAAAACCACTTGTATGCCTTTTGCGCAAATGACCCTGTCGAACAACTGAATCTGTTGTATGAAGCACAACCTTGATGTAGTATCAATGTAGCCTTCCTTTTAAATTAATGAAAGTTCATCTTCTGATCATCTGATTTTTGTTTGCCTTCATTGAAAGTTTGTCTATAGCGGGCTAAACTTTGTGCGGAGTTTAAGGACAGAGTCCTTTTTGAATGAACTTCGCGAAACTGGCATGTCGCGAACTGCGCCTTTTTAGTGGTGTTAGGGCAAACCTTTTGCGAGGTCCTTGATGGTATTGTGCGAAGTCCGCACTTTGATCTAGGGCGAAGTTAACCCTTAGTGGGTTGAATCAACGCTTCTCGGAAGGCGCTTTAGGCGGCGTTTCAAATTAATTCGAAACGGCGGCTTTGTGCCTTTTTCGAGGCATCGTTTCGGCGCTGATTGGCCTATAAAAGTCTCGATCGGGCTGAGAAAGAACAGATCTCTTTTTCAGAGAACTTTTGACTCTTCTTCTTCCTCTTTCACTCATAAAGCTTTGAGAACTTTCGCAGCTCTTCAATGGCGCCCAAAAGACGAGCGGGGAAAGAAGTGGCAACTTCTGCAGCGGAGGGTTCTCCTCCTTCGGTCATCGAGCGACCACCAGTCGCCGGTAAGGGACTTTCCCTTCTGATTAGAGACTGCGGTCTCTCTCCTTTTTTTTTTATTTTTTAAAGCGATATTTGCTATCAGAACGAGCGAACATGATCTGATTTTATTAGGGAGTCCATTTCCCTGATTTTCCCTTATTTTCCTGGACGGGGAACTAAGAACTGAACAGTTCTTCTTTAAGCTTCCGTACGAAGCTATTACTTGGGCTGTCTTCGTCCTGTTGAGGAACGGATACGGTCTGTCCCTTCAATTATGGGCTAAAGAGATGATTTTTGACCATAATGCCCTTTTGATGACGTCAGCCCTTAGGCTATACCACTTTCTGCTTAAGCGAAGTTAATACTTGGCATTTTTTGTAAAATGCAGACTTGTCCCGCGAGATTAGCTTTGTTGAAGCTATCGTCTTGCTGCTTTGCTCACTGGGCGAGGCTATGCCTTGGTGAAATTTATATCTTCGTGTCCGCTTGGCTGATGAACTAATCATAGTTCTTTTTGCTCTTGCAGTGCACTACATTCCCGATCCTCCCTTGAACAATCTGTTTGGGATGACCAGAGAGTTGATGGCAATATCAGCTTGCAATTTCAAGGGTTCTCTGTTTAGTGAGTGGAGCTCTCTTGTTCGAGACACGCTTATTCACGGTGGTGATCAGCACACCACGAGGAGTATTCTGACTACGGCTCCTCTTGAAGATGTTGATCGTCAGACTTTAGGAAACCCTACTTCATGTTTGGGGATGCCGCGCCAATCCTGATCACCAACTAAGGCAGGAGAAGGGTAATGGATCTTCCAGTTGGACAATGAGAAGTTTTACCTTCCATCAACAAGCGGCATTTCTCTCTGTCTTCCTTCCAGTGTGTGACACAGGCTCGGAAGATGGCATGGGACGTGAGCCGAAATGCTGACTCCGTCCACGTAGGGAGATTGACACTTCAGTCTCCTGGTTATGCAAGAGCGGGGCCTCCTCATAGCATAATGGGTCTACACCCTGGGAATGTTCGCGGGAGATTCCAGTAGGAGAAATCCGGCTGTGGCGTTGACCTTTGGCAGCCAGTTTTGCGCGGTCAATGGGGACTATCCAGCTATTGACTTCAGGGCCCCAGGCTGGATTCACCCTCCGAAGACATGGTGGATGGATTGACTATCTATATCCTTGCTCATTTCGAGGAGGATTTGGAGAGGCTGAACCTCTATGAGGCCGTCAGGACGACCTACCACGGCATTGAGATGAATGTGGCGTGCTTTTACGCCATCTTTGAATTGTATTGCCCAGCTTCAGGGACTTTCTTCACCCCTGTTGGCGAGTTGGGCATGGCCCTGCATGAGATGTGGGGAAGTCTCTGCTCTGCCTTTCGGGTCTCTCCCTTATGAAGAATACAGTCCGTGCGAGGCGGAGTTGGCTCTTCTGGAGAGCAGGAGCCTGCCTTGTTCGAGACTTATCGGGAGTTAATGTGTCACTTGCACATTTGTTCCGGCATCCATGGTGGCAGTAAGGGCACTTCTGTAGCTTGAAGAGCTGGGGGAATTACTTGTTCCCGGATATAAAGAACGCTCCTGAAGCAGCTCATTGTGGAGTTGCTGATGGGGATATCTTTGAACGGATGCAGATGCACCTTCAAGGGATATTGTCGTGACGAAGACGATGGTCCCTATGAGAAGGGTGATGTCCTTTCGGAGCTTCCACCATCAGGCTCGTCAGCCTATGTCTCGGAAGGCACTGCTGCTCGTTTCTCCGTTTCTTAACCGTCTGGCTGAAGAAATGCGTATTGTGCCATCTTCTTCGGGTGACATCGTTCATACCGAATGTTTGTTGCCCGCCGTTCGTTTAGTCCATGGTCGCCCTCTGGGTCTTCTTCTGGCCATGGTGTTGCTGCATCCAAAGAGGCCTTCGTGCATTAACGGAGGCTTTTTGCAGGCCGCCAGTGACGAAGCGTGAAAAGGGAGCCATTTTGCCTTGTGAAGGACCCAATCCTAGGATAGGTCTGCCGTACACCTATTTGATGGCGTGGTTCGCCTTACATTGTCCTTCGCTGATTTGTGGCTGGAGGGGACCCCCCACAAGGTATTCGAATGGCGCTTCTCCGCCGATTCGAAGGATGCTCGTGGCTGAAGATAATACGTGGCTTAGGCCCGTAAATTGGTGCGTCGATATGACGTTTACAATCTCTTCTGCTGTTTTCACCCCGCATTCGGGGTGCAGGGTACGACGGGGAGTTCCGAGATGCGGGGGAAGGGCGGTCTTCCCTGAGCCGGGAGTTTTTGAGTGGCTGGTCAGCATCTGGCCCTTACACACTTATTGTACAGAAGCAGGGATTACCTACTTTTAGAACCTTATGTCCCAAGCCGGTTGCTCGGCAGTTTGGATACGACCAGCTATATGTGGGCAACCCCAATCTCGATTTGGCTTTCATGGGGATCTCATTGATGGGGGGGCCCGTGCCTGGCGATTCTTTACTGCAGGCGGTACTAGGGCGGCTGCTGCGCACGCCTTTGAGGGATCCCGATCTTCTAATGACCCTGTGCTTCTGCCAGTGGTACGCGACTTCCAACTCCACACCCTTTGGATTCAAGCCAAGCGCTCTGGTTGAGGTTAATTTCTCAGCGGCTGAAACGGAAGGCTTCTGAGAAAAGGGAAGGCAAAAGGTTCGCGTCTCAGGCATAGAGGAATTTGTCGCTGTGGATGACAGCGAGGCCTCAGATGCAGAAAGTCCTCGCTTCAAAGCGGGGGCGGGGGCTGAGACTCCTGCAACTGGCTCTGGTGTGATAGGGACAGCTCCCCTCATTGTGTGTAGAAGAAGTGGAGGAAGAGGATTCTGACGTCCACTTCAAAAAAAGTGGGAAGGTGGATCTCGTAGGAATCGTTGGTGAAGAAGCCCCGTCGCCAAGCTCCTACGATTGTCGTAGAGGGTTATCCCTCTGCAGCATTCCCTCCTGCTGCCCCGTTAGTGGTTGAACCGTCGTTGCTGAACCGACTACTGGTGATTTGCTCCGGATCTGGTAAGATCCACCCCGTCCGTATATATTGCCTTTGGTGTGTTCCAAATAACCTATTATTTGATTCTTGATATAGAGCTGAGGCGGCTGGAGAGCAGGGGAGCATTATGATCCCTTATTTACTTATAGGACTGAAGCTGGTTCTTTTGCCCACCTGGGAGGAGTCCGGCGGTGATGCGGCCCGACATTGGTCCCTCGAGCGCTGGGACTTCCAAAGGAAGTCCTGTAACATCGAGCTCTATTGGATGGTCCACAGGAGACTCGGCGAGCGGCGGGCCGGCCATTCATGTGTGACTCCGCCAAGAATTTTCCTATGAGAGCGCATGGAGACTGATGCGGCTGACGAGATGTTTTGATGGCAATATCATCCTTTGTATTGTCCCGACCTCTTGGTTTCTTTTGCATGTTGTGTCTCGACTAACCACACACAGTCTTGTTACAGGTGTTCGGCCCCAAGGTGCATTAGCTTCAAGGGAGCCAGACTATTTTCCCGAAGGGTCAAGGGGTGACATAAGCACTTCGACCGCGGCGGATGCTGCTGTGTTGAATGTGCTGTATGGCGACCTGCCCTCTTATCGGCCCAAGCCAGCCGAAGGAACAGAGGTTGGGGGATGGCAGTCCGGCGTAGGTGTACTCACTCCCAACTACATCAACGAGTGAGGTGCCCGACAATTTTGCCAAGTGCGGAGCTGAGGGTGATTACAAGCCCTACTTCCCCAACCTGGTGGTTGAGCCTGCTGTTCAGGAGATGGTCGCCGCGCCCTATCTCAGCGGTGGCTAGCGCTAGTTTCCATGAAGACTCCGCCGAGATCACTGACGACCTGTCCTGCTGTTGTTAGTGTCCCCGCTGCTCCTTCCACGGTAGCATCGACCAGGATGGTGGACTTTTCTGAGGTTGCCCCGTCTACCAGAGGTGGCCGAAGTTGAAAATGATTATATCGGTGACATAGTCGATAGTTTTTACAAAGGCTTAGAGCGACCATCGATCTGGTCTTGAAGGGCTCAACTATGTCGTTCTCCAACTTGAAGGTGGTCCTATCCCGCAATATTGAAAGTATTCGGGACGCTTTGAAGGGTACCACCAGGCCGCTGCCTTGGAACTCCTGGTGGATCAATTTGAGAGGGATGTAGAGAATGGTGCCGTCTCAAACCGCTCGGACCTAGAGTTGTTGGTTGATGAGCGGTTTGCGCGTCGTCTTGTTGCTCAACAGCATGAGGCCCGTCTTGCCGCTCAAGAAGCTGCCGAGGCTATTTCTTCTGACTTGAAATCCTTGGCGGCAAGGCAAGCGGAAGTTGGGAACGCTATCGATGCCTCCACCAGTGCTCTTCTTGACGCTGAAGATAAGATCGGGAAGGCCAGAGAGATGATCAGGAAGGGAAACCTTCTCTTGTCCAGGCTGAACCGGTGCGTCTCGAAAAAGCTGCACGGCTTGAGCAGCTCAAGGCTCAAAATGAAGAGCTCTCGCAGCAGGGATTATCACAGAGGGCAACTTTGGCGGAGGTTGAACCTCGTCTGGCCCAGGCAATGGATTTTAATGAGGCTGAGCTGAGGTCGCAGGCGCTTGCCGAGGCTGCTGATGACAGGAGGACGAGGCTGGCTTCCCTTGGAGAGCGGCTCAAATCTTACAAACGTACGTCAAGGTCGCTGTAGGTCGTTGTATGTGTGCTTCCATGTACTCCCATTTTTTTTTTGAATCAATGAAAATTCTTTCTTTTGTTGTCGAATCTCCAATCTTGTTCCACTTTCTGAACTGTGATTCCAATTGCTGCAATTTCTTGAGAACATAGTTCTTGTTGGGTTGGATAATAAGACTTGGCTATCTGTCAGTTCGAGGTCGCGATGACATAAACTGGTTGAGACGCCCCAAGCTGAAACTGGTCCTTGTCGGATCGAAAGATGAGACCTGTCTTTTGTAAATGTCGACAGGGCTAGGTGTTGAGACTTAGCTGTCTGCTGGTTCAGAGGTCGCAATGACATAACCGATTGAGACGCCACCAAGCTTCAAATTGGTGATACTTGTCTTTTGTAAATGTCAACAAGTATCGAGACCTGTCTTTTGTAAATGTCAACAGGGCTCGGGGTTGAGACTTAGCTGTCCTTCTGGTTCGGAGGTCGTAATGACATAACCGATTGAGATGCCACCAAGGCTCAAGGTAGGTGATACTTGTCTTTTGTAAATGTTAACAAGTATCGAGACCTGTCTTTTGTAAATGTCAACAGGGCTCGGGGTTGAGACTTAGCTGTCTGCTGGTTCAGAGGTCGCAATGACATAACCGATTGAGACCCCACCAAGCTTCAAAATTGGTGATACTTGTCTTTTGTAAATGTCAACAAGCATCGAGACCTGTCTTTTGTAAATGTCAACAGGGCTCGGGGTGAGATTTAAGCTGTCTGCTGGTTCAGAGGTCGCAATGACATACCGATTGAGACGCCACCAAGCTTCAAATTTGGTGATACTTTGTCTTTTGTAAATGTCAACAAGTATCGAGATCTGTCTTTTGTAAATGTCAACAGGGCTCGGGGTTGAGACTTAGCTGTCTGCTGGTTCAGAGGTCGCAATGACATAACCGATTGAGACGCCACCAAGCTCAAGGTAGGTGATACTTGTCTTTTGTAAATGTCAACAACTATCGAGACCTGTCTTTTGTAAATGTCACAGGGCTCGGGGTTGAGACTTAGCTGTCTGCTGGTTCAGAGGTCGCAATGACATAACCGATTGAGACGCCACCAAGCTCAAGGTAGGTGATACTTGTCTTTTGTAATGTCAACAAGGATCGAGACCTGTCTTTTGTAATGTCAACAGGGCTCGGGGTTGAGACTTAGCTGTCTGCTGGTTCAGAGGTCGCAATGACATAACCGATTGAGACGCCACCAAGCTTCAAAATTGTGATGGAGTTTTAGAAAAGGTCTCGCTTTGACGAGGGAATCACTGTCATAGGTTTAATGTTAACGTAACAGCGAAATGTATGTGTGGACCTACCATTCTATGGATGAGAATTGGTAAGTGACTTGGAGGTCTCTTTTTCACGGGGAGAAACGAGGGACTTGTTGTCATAGGTTTA